>CM076584.1:967891844-967988793 GCA_034641835.2 Pinus albicaulis
CAACATCATGTTTATCTCTAGTCATACCAATTTTTACTAGTGGTCTATCTATGCCAAAAATTCTCTCTTGAATAATAGTGATAGGAGGAGTATTTTATTCCTTTTTATTCCCACCCCTATAGACATAACTGATTTCAATCATTTTCCTAATAGTTAGGAGTTAATCTCACATGTTAGCCTTTAGCACATTCCTAAGAGGATTAGGATGCCAAAAATAATTTATTCTTTCAATATTTAAAATAAATATTTACATAAATGTATTATGTCACATGTCTTTTAATTTTCCAACCAACAGTTAAATGTAAAAGCCACATAGTAAATTTCCCAAGGGATATTACACATGTGTGATAATACTAAAGCTATCAATGTCTCAAATAATCCTATAATGCAATCTAAAATGAAGCACATTCCCATCAATTATCATTTTCTTTGAGAAAATTTGTATGATTATAATGTCATATTGGAATACATAATAACAAAAGAAAAACTTGTAGACATACTTACTAAACCATTATCAAGAGAAATATTTGGATATCTTAGATAGGAAATGGTACTAATCTCTTCCTCACTGGAAGGAATGGACCAATGCTCTTAGAAAAATAGGATAGGATTTCCCTCCAACCTTTAATATGAGGAGTATGTACATGGTAAGAAGACTTCATATTAAGATAATTTATTGATAGGGGGAGATTCCATTCACATGACAAGGAGAATATTCATAGGGGGAGAATTTACTCACAAGAAGAACAGGTCCACTGGAAGATTTAGGAAAATTTATGTACAATTGATGAGCATACCTATTTAGTAGCTCCCTTTTCTATTGATTTCAAAGGAGGGGAGAAAGCAGATAATGAGAAGCAAAATAAGTGAAGCACATTTCAACCAACATATTGATAGTAACAACTCAATACAGCGAGTACAATATATTGCCATGAATGACCATCAATGTCTTATGGTGTTTCTGATTTGAATTTGAATGTTAGTTTTGATGTGCTAATTTCATCTTCAGATTTAAAATTAATTTAATTATCTTATGCTTTATGTGCATAGGTTTCCTTCGTGTTTACGAGTGTCAAATAGGTAAATGAGTTGTGTTTTTAAGTTAAATTCAAGAGCATGAAACATGAAAAACAAATGCTAAATAGAAGCAATAAAAAGTACAACAAACAATCACAATTGATCTATTAACACAGTGTTTTGATGAAGGAGTTCACCCCTCCTAGGCTACATCTCCTTGGTCCAGCTTCCATGACTTGGGCTTCTGTATTAGCTTAGATGTGCATAAAATGTTGTTTACGTTCACCTACAGCTCCTGAAACCTACTTCAATGAGTCCATAATGTCCAAATCATTTAGAAATGAGTCTTCTTGCACTCAATTTGGTCGAAAATTGCAAAATATATGGCCAAAACAAATTTGCGTAGTAAACTACCTCCAAAACTGGAGAAGACTCCAGTTAGCCTCGCTAATTATGGAGGTCCGCTAAATTTGGTGTAACTGCCAAATTTTTTTCCAAACTAACTACAATTTAATTAAATTAACAATGGATTAAGAACGTGTTTAAATTGTGTTTATGGAGCATTAGTCATGTTTAGTGGAGATGTTGTAGTGAGGTTACATGGTAAGGACAAATGGAGAGGGTGCTGGCCCACAGGGCTAGCCCCCTCATTTTCGTTGTCGGAGTAACTGTTACACATCATATAAAAATTCATGGCTATACATTAGAAGGACTACGTCACGACCTATTGGTAAGCCACAACGTTGTTGCGGGGGAGGTCATGTGATCGAGCCTTGACCTCTACCCGAACTTTGTATAAAGTTTTGCCAACGGAGCTTTTAACCCAAAGTCTTCGAACTTAGGTTTAATATTAATATGCGCTCCACCATATGATATTAATCCACCAATGTATATTAAAATTTTGACTTTGGATAAAATCAATCTGCCCTGTAATATATGGTTTAATCTGACCATAATATAAAATTAAAATGCGAACTTTAAAAATAAATTTAACCCATGTTACAATTCGACCTTGGATAGGGTCCACCAGAGGGGGCACATGGTATCCCTTGGCTACCCCACATGTTAGCCTTTGGTTGGGCTAGCCCCAACTATAATATAAAAAAATTTAAATTCAACCTTAGGAGCAACACATAAAAAAGTTTCACCTTCAAACGAAAATGGCGAATGCTACAGTGACACTTGTCATAGTGTTACTGGGAAAAACTAAATAATATTCCCTGAATATACTTAAATTTTCTGTCTGGATTCCATGTCACTAACTTGTCACTTCTGAAAAAAAATAGTTGTTTAGGAAAATGAACAACAGGCTCTATCTTCTTCAGTCAGACTCCATTTTCAATGAAACGATTGTGTCAGATTCCTGGCAACGAGATTTTCGTTGTCATTCAGTTTCCAATTAATTGTGAGTACTTTCATTTTGAGCTTTTACATTGAGAACTTGATCATTTATCCCCACTAGAAGCCTTTTGGACCCCAAAATATCTTTGAGTATTGATCATGTGGATGAGGGTTCTGTTCCCTCACCCTTCCGGTCTCTATCGACTGAAATTTTCCCATTTTCATCAATTAGAGATTAAAAAAAAAACTTAACATTTTCCTTGACTCTTACGACCTTATCTTCTTGTTGTTGACACCTTCATGTTGAAATTCCCATGAATTTGTAGAGACAAAATCTATTCTTGTAGAAACCAACTTGTTCCTACCTTGTTCATTAATCAAAGGAAACTTAAAAACAGTATCACCTTGCACACTATCATCAGGGTGATTTGTAACTGATCTTGCTTTGTACTTGTGTCGACTCTTAACCAAGTATCTTCGCCATTGTCATGTACCCTTTGGGAACCCAAAAAAAGCACTTATGGAACCCATGCCTTCTTTTTCAAAATTATTTGTCGCTTTTTCTTTGATCTTTGCACTCTCTTGAACAGACATTTTGTTTCCAACACTGCTCAACAGTGATGTTAACTGCTACAAATATGTCACATCTTGTTCACCTCATTTCAAAGGAAACCCATTAGAGTCCCGAAACATCTCATTACAAGAATAACCAACCTCAATGAAGTCAACTTGTTCATTCGATGCATATTTTTGAAAGGTTTGATTCAAAAAATCTCTATGTTTGATCATTAACAATGTCAAATTCTAACTTGCATTCACTATCCTCTTCATTTCTCATACATGTATAAGATACAAACTTGTATTCTTCTTATGCTATCTAACTATGTACTCAATTCCATATTTAAACAAGTGATACTTATTCTCATGGCGATGAAATACTACTTTCCAATCATAAAGATATGGACTTCCTAAAACAATGTGTGATATCTCAAGTGGCACCACATCAAGTTAAACTTCATCAAGAAAGTTTGAATTGATGGTGAATCTCAGTATGCACTTCCTTGTAACCTGAAAGTTTGCATTCCTGCATTTCCACCCTAAAGGATAAGTTCTTGGATGTTTAACAGTTTCAAGGTCTAGCTGCTTAACCAAGTCTTTGGAAATCAGATTCGCTTGTGACCCACTATCAAAAAGTGTGTCAATATTGGTATGTTTAGAAACAACTATGATATGGAAAATTCCAATTCTTGTATCTTCATCTTGAGTGACATTGGAACATTTTGAAGAACTAGTGCTTGCTATATGCATACCTTTCAAACCCATGGCTATAATATTTGTCTCATCTCTTGAATTTGAACCTAAGTCATTTTCAACTATAGAAACAATTTCCCCATTTCTTTGGATTTCGGTTTGTTTGGCTTAAAATTTGGATGAAGCTTCCAACAATGGGCTTCATCATGGCCATTCTCAAACAATTTTTGCACGTGAGATTTTATTGCTCTCTTTTGATAGAGCTATTTCTCTTTCCTCTTCCAGGAAACTTGCCCTTTCCTTTACCCTCACTATCAGTTTTATCATCTATGTTTTGTTTCCCTCTTGCTTCTAAATGTGTGGCTTGAAAATAAAACTCATTTATGTTTGTGGGATTGAACATGAGAATAGTATGCATAAGGTAACTATGCAAAACCCCAATGTACTTAAACAAATTTTCTTGAGAATATAAATTAATACACAAAATAAGAGCTCTTCTCCTAAATTAATGAGTATAATCTTGCACACTTTGCCCTTTCAATTGTCTAAAATTTTTCCAATCCATAATGTCCTTTTGCATGTAATATAATGGATATAATTGCCTTTTAATTTCAGAAATAAAACTTTACCAAGACATAGAATTCTTATCGTAGTTTTTAATTGCTTATGGAGTCCTTGCTTCCCACCATACAAGTGCAAATACTTCCATCCTCAAAGAAACCAATTGAATCTTTATGCTATCTTCATGAAGGTTATGAATCCCATAGTAAACCTCCAATTGATGTATTCAATTATCAAGCCTCTCCAAATTTACTTCACCATTATACATTGGAAGCTCAAATTTGACATCAAGTTTGAGTAAGGGTGTTTTTCCTCTTATGTTCTTTGAGTGAGCATGGGTGGTTTTTGTGGTGGAAGTGGAAGATGATGTTGATGGTGATGATGAGCATCATGATGAAGATGGTCAAGATGGAGGTGGATTTCCTCCACTACCATTTGAATCCTTTTCTTCATCCTTCTTATCATCTGAAGTTCCTTCTCCATGAGGAGGCTTAGAACCTTCTCCTGCCATCCCAACAATAAATCCATCAAACATAATTTTAACCATCCTATTTATGTCATTGAATTCTTTCATGAAATCATCCTCTTATGAATGACCTTTAGTTTCTCCAACACCTGACATGATGGTTATGGATTCAAGCTCAACTTCTCGTGCTTGTACCTCTTTAATCTCATCTTCATGAAATAAAACTTGAGGTGCTTCAAGTGCAACTATGAGTGGAAATTTGGGTGGAAATGGTGCCCTTGTGGCTCTCCTTCTTTTGGTACTAGTCTCACGACTTGCAACCAATAATTTAATTTCACCTCTCTACAACTTTAACCTTGTCAGCATCACAAATTTGCAGCCATTAAAACCTTACTTGCACAAAATTCAAGAAATTATCAAGCAAACAACCTTAGCAACATTTCAACCATGCTCTCATACCAACTTGATATGAATTTGAATTTTAGTTTTGTTGTGCTAATTTCATCTTCATATTTAAAATTAATTTTCTAATCTTATGCTTTATGTGCATAGGCTTCCTTGGTGTTTATGAGTGTCAAACAGGTAAAGGAGCTGAGTGTTTAAGTTAAATTAAAGAGAATAAAGTATGAAAAACAAATGATAAACAACATAAATAACAAGTACAAAAAACCATCACAATTGATCCATTAACAAAATGTTTTGATGAAGGAGTTCACCCCTCTTGGGCTACATCTCCTTGGTCCATTTTCCATGGCTTGGGCCTATATATTAGCTCAAATGTGCATACAATATTGTTTACATTCACCTACAACTTCTGAAACCTACTTCAATGATTCCAGAATGTCCAAATTATTTTTAAATGACTCTTCTTGCACTCAATTTGGTCGAATATTGCAAAAGATATGGCCAAATTTTTTTTGCCTAGTAAACGCCCTCCAAAACTAGAGAAGACTCCAGTTAGCCCCGCTAATTATGGAGGTCCACCGAATTTGGTGTGATCTCCGAAAATACTGCAAAAATAACTAAATTTTAATTAAATTAATCATGGATTAATTGTGTGTTTAACTCGTGTTTATGGAAAATTAAGCACGTTTAGTGGAGGTGATGTAGTGAGTTTACATGGTAAGGACATGTGGGTAGGGGGTTGGCCTCCTACTTTCTGTATTCGGAGTAACCATTACACATCATATAAAACTTCGCAGCTATATATAATTACAAGGACTACGCCGTGGCCCATTGGTAAGCCACATCGTTGCTGGTGGGGAGGTCATGTGGTCGAGCCCAAACCTCCACCCGAACTCTGTATAAGGTTTTTCCAACGGAGATTTTAACCCAAAGTCTTTGGCCTTAAGTTAAAAATTAACATGTGCTCCAACATATGATATTAATCCACCAATGTATGTTAAAATTTTGACTTTGGATTAAATCAATCTACCCTGTAATAAATGGTTTAATCCGACCATAATATAAAATTAAAATGCGGATTTTGAAAAAAAATTTAACCCATGTTACAATTCGACCTTGGATAGGGTCCACCAGAGGGGGCATGTGGCAGCCCTTGGTTGCACCACATGTTTGCCTTTGTTTGGGTTTTCCCAAACCATAATATACAAAAAAAAAAATTGAATTCAACATTAGGAGCAACACATAAAAAAATTTCACCTTCAAACCAAACTGAAAAATATTACAGTGACACTTGTCATAGTGTAATTGGGCGAAATTGAAGAATATTCCCTGAATATACTTAATATTTTGACTGGCTACCATGTCACCAACCTGTCACTTCTACAAAAATTTTATTTGTTTAGGAAAATGAACAATAGGCTCTATCTTCTTCATCCGGACTTTGTTTTCAACGAAACGAATTGTGATTTGTGCCATATTCAGCAGTGTCTCCTTCATTTCGTTTAGTTTCCAATCAATTCTGAGCACTTTCACTTTTGAGATTTTACACTCAGCACTTGATCAGTTTCCATCAATGAAAAGATGGATATTTTTGGAAATAATGTTGTTGTTTATGTCAAAGGTGATGCCAAAGGAATAAATTAATGAGTATAATGTTAGTTCAATGCCTTGAAAATATCAATCTTCAATATTGAAAAAATGGCTTGAAGAATATTTAGTTTTGTTTAAAGGTTTTAATGTTCAAATGAAGCTATATATGATATGGTTAGATATTCCTCTTCAATACCTTTCCAAATATATATCACACTTGTTCAAAACCGTTCTGGATGAGAAGATATGTTAGTTTGAAGGTGGCAATGGAAAAAAAGAAAAAAAAACAAATTTATTATTAATAACACCAATTTTTTTAAATGTCATGCATATTTAGATCAAATGCATGTCCTGGCAAGTAATTAGTGGAAAATAGCGCATGGACTTGTGCACTAGTTGTGAGGTTAAATGTCATGCATCTCCAGACATATCTAGCCATTCTAAATTTTATGAATGGTGGATGGTGCACTAATTTGTGCATGATTTAACAAAGGTTATGTTGAAAATGCCATTCCACCTAGCCACTATGGACCAATATTATCATGACACATGGTAGGTATACACGAATTACAAGTGGACCCCCTTAGAGCAGGTGACCAGTGACATGGTATTCTGACATGGACACATAAGTGGCAGGAAAAAATTGGCTGAGTGACAAAACAATGACACATGGAAGCAAGAGTAGCACGTGGCTTGCATATTGGGTGATGTTACTTGTCCAATAGGATAAAATTTTGGTGCCACATGGCACCACGTAGAACATGCCATTTGTCGATGCTGACGTAATTCTAATGTTAGCAAAGGTTTGACCATGGACCCCTGGGACTGGTTACATGGTGTTGTCACATGGAAGTTTCTACACAACATAAAAAATAAAAAATTGAATCAACCCATGTTCCAAATTCATGTCGGCTTCAATAAATCCTAGGAGTATCCACACACACACACACACACACAAACACACACACACACACACACACACACACACACACACACACACACACATCTATGTGTGCAACTAGTGTGATGCATGTGAGTGCCTGTTCATCGATATATTAGTCTATTGGTGAGGCCCAAAGGTTGTTTTTTCTTTCTTATACAATGATTCCAAAGGTGTATTTACTCTATGATTGTGCTCGAAGGCATGTTGGATTTATGGTATATGGTCATGTCCGAAGGCATATTAGCTCTATGGTATATTGGCTCTATGATTGTGCGTGAATCCATGTTAGCTTTGTGGTATATAGTTGTGCCTGAAGGTTTGTTGGCTTTGTGGTATATGGTAGTGCTCGAAGGCATCATGATAGCTCTTTAGTATATGGTCATGACTGAAAGCATGTTAGATATGTTGTATATGGTTGTCCCCAAAGGTATGTTAGATTTATGTTATATGGTTGTGCACGATGGTGTATCGGTTGTATCATTCTCGAAGGTGTGTTATCTCCTTTCTATATGGTTGTGCCCAAAGGAATATTGACTTTGTGATGACTAAAGGCATGTTAGATCTGTAGTATATGTTCATGTTCAAAGGAATGTTAGCTCTATGGTATATAGCCGAGGCCCAAAGGAACTAGATTCGTGTTATATGTTTAACCTTTAAGGAAACCAACTCTATGTTATATATTTAGGCTTGAAGGAAGTGGAATTGTGTTACAATTTGAGGCTCGACGGCATTGGATCTGTGTTATATGTTGAGGCTTGAAGGAATTGGTTTTATATTGTATGTTGACGCATGAAGGTGTTGGATTTTTTTTATATGTTGAGTCGTGAAAGAAATTAGCTTTGTGTTACATGGTGAGGAATTGGATCTGTGTTATATGTTGAGGTGTTAGCTCTATGTTATATAATGAGGCTCGGAGGTGATTGGATATGTGTTATATGGTGAGGCCCGAAGGTGTATTAGTTTATTTGCGTGTTCAAATCCTATATGTCATATATACCATGTATGTTAATTCAAAAGGCTTATCATTTTAACTTTACTAGTGCGACATCACATTGTCACTGAATATCAAATATGATTTTGATGGTTCAGACAATCATGTAATGCAATAGCCTTATTAGTATTGACTTAGTTTGGTTTAGGAGAAATAACGGGTTCAAGTTTGGTGGATTCTACCAAAATTTATTTTTTCCCTTTGAAGTCCATTTTCTTGAACATTTAGACATATCAAATTTATTTTTTCCTCTCTTGTTCCCTTACGTGTTGTATTCCTATCATTCTTCATTTTATCCTTTGGCGTAGTCTCCTACCCTATGACATCGTCTTGCCTCATCAGTGGACCTGATTCAAAGGAAGTTTTTCCTTTTATTAGGAGTGGGCTAGTCAAGGAAGCAATAGATTCCACCACAAACTCTCTAAAGTTGTTGCAGATTTTTGGGATATGACATCTAGCCCCATCCAAGCAAAACTTACAAAAACTAAAAGGCAATGAACTTTCTAATGGGACCTTCTCTCGTACATAGAAGTACTCGTTGGTTTTTAAAATTGGGTTCCTGACATAGGTCACACATGATGGCACTTTAATCAATACATGCATATTGTGGACCTATATTAGCAGTTGAAATTTATCATGGATGGGGTCTTATTGGATCATCATGAGCAACGAAAGGATTTCCTCCTCCCCATGGAGCATCTACACCAACATATGACAGGCCTAGATCAACGCCTAGAGAGAAATAAATAAGAACCTTGGAATTCCCCACACCATTGGCTGCTCTCTGAGAATCAAGAGCCAATATAGGTAGCAACTACAGAGTCATATCCTACCTCCTAACTTTACTTTCAGTTATGTTTCTAGTTTTCAAGTCTTCTAGTATTTATATTTGGTTTCATGGCCACAAAATTCCCAAAATTAGTGCATGTATGTCTTATTTTGAACTTTTTGAATACTTTTTTTCTTCACTCTCTCTCTTAAGAGTGCACTTTTTGATATGGTCTGGTATTCCTAGTGACAAACTAGTTTAAAAAATACTACCTCACTATGTAATTCATGTTTTCAAGGCAATACAAATTTACTCCACAAAAAAATATGCTATCATTATTATAATTATTAAACATTTTTTAGTATTGACTAGATTATTATTATTATTGACTATAATCGACCATGGTTGTTAATGTTTAACTATAAATGAATATAGTTGACAATGTTAGCCATGAATGACCACGGTGACAATGGTTGAGCATAGCTAAGCTAGATTGACCATGATTGAATATGGTTGCACTTAAAACTATTAATATTACTATTAATACTATTATTATTAGGTCTTTCTATTATTATTATTATTATTATTATTATTATTCACTACAAGGAAAAGACCCTCTAGCGAGATCTTTTGAGGAACCCCCGAAAAAATACCCCATACATCCCATTTCTAGTGGAGTTACTAGAGAGGTTGGCGGGCAGAGGGTTTTGAGAATGTTTTCATCTCGGTGTGCTTATCATTACACGTCGCCCGGGTGCTCTAGAACCGAGAAATCACTAATGCGGACCAAAACATTAGCACACCGGACACTGTGCACTCCGTACACCCACCCGGTGCATCTTATTATTCTATAGCACCGGTGCGTCACAGATCTTCCGCACGGGTACATTATAAAACACCACGCCAAAACCGAAACCACCCGGTGTGGTAGAAAGAAACCACACCGGTGCATCATAATACATCACGCTAAAACACAAATCGACCAATGTGTTTGTAAGAAACAAAACCGGTGCGCCTATAAAGAACGCGCATCGATAAAGGGTTTAATTAAAAAACAATTACGACAGAATAACCCATATTTTTCAGTTTTCCAGTGCTCCTGAGCTCTCAATTACCGATGTGCGCACTACCATAGAATGCACTGATGTGCATGAAACATTGGCACACCGGACATCTTGCGCGACGTACACACACATATGGGGCATCCTATTACTAAATGCACCAGTGCTTCACCACACTCTTCATAGCTAGGTGCATGTAAATATACGCACCAAAATAGAAACACGCTAGTGCGTTCTTATCCGACATTGGTGTGCTATATTGCATGCACTAGAATAGAATTACATAAAAAAATTAAGGCCTCACCCTGGGGTACTTTACAACCTATTATGCATCGGTGCTTCCACGAATATTCCACCCTGGTGCACATCAAAATTTGGCGCCAAAACTAAAATGTCCTAGTGCGGTGTTAGGGCATGGCCCTGGTGCATTATAAACAATGCGCAGGTGACCTGACTTGGTGATTTTAGGTACGCGGCCAAAACGGGGTTAAATAAAAAAAATTAAGGCCAAAAAACTTCATTTTTCACTTTCCTGGTGCTCTAGAGCTCTCAAGCACCGAGTGCCATTTTCCTTTGCTTGTCGAGGCCTTTTTGACATCCTGATGTCGGTGCTCTCATTGCACCCATTGCACGCACTGCTGCTCTGCATTGGCCACCAATCTCCAGCTTGCATTTTGAAAAACGGTGGGAAAATATTCTTTTGCAAAGTTTACAGCAAATATGCCTCCTCGACGGGGAAATGTATAGGTTTTTTTCTAGTTTTTCGATAATTAAGCCTTTTAGCAGATTAGAAATTGAAATAACCTTAAAAATAACCATTAAAAAAGAAAAAAAAAAGTTTTCGCACGGTGCACCAAAGCTGTTTGGCTCACACCGGATAACAGTGTTGCCTGTAAAATTTACCGGCCGCACTGCCACTGGTTTTAATGGCATCCACACCATTTCCGAGGCGGTACCGAAAGGCGCCCCAAATAATTTTAAAATAAAAAAATAAAATAAAAGGTGGTGCGCTCATTTATCCAGGCGCACCATTGACCACGGGAACCATAGTGCGGTGCATTAACAAAATTATCCGCCCCGGTGTATGTCAGCGCACCGCATTTTAGATTTCGAGAGGGTCAACGGTGCGGCTGGGTAAAATACCGCACCATCAACTATGTAATTGTCATGAATTTGGTGCGCTAACACGACTATACGCGTTGGGGCGTATATTTTAGTCAATGCACTGCTATTATGAACTTTGATAAAGTTAACGGTGCTTGAAAAATAGACAGCTGCACCGAGGCCGGTGCATTGTATTTCATTAGGGGCACTAGGACCGGTGCTCTACATTCTTAAGACGCACCATGACCGGTGCGTGGCTATTTTTATGGCGCATCGACTTATCTGTTTGTTTTTTTTCAAAAAAAAATATATATATGTATATTCCTAAATACATGTCTTTTCTAATAATTTTTTTTATTTAATATGACAATGATTCATAGAGAAGAGGAGGAAAAACAATAAGAACAGGCTGAACAATATGACATGGGAGGCCCGAGAGAGGGAGAGAGATGCATACCCTTGCCCTATTACTGCAGATACCCAAAAGATCCTTAGGCAGGTAGGCCTCCTCAAGTTCTACGAGGAGGCTACTTCCCTAAAGGCCCATAGTGTGTTTTTGAGATATCTTATCTACAGGTGGAATGCCCACCGTCAAGCTTTCCAGGTTGGTCCTGACCAGTGGTACACACCCACTAAGGAGGATATTTATTTTATTATAGGACTATCGAGGAGAGGGGTGGATTTTCCCTCATTCCCAGATGTGCGAGCTGGTTGTGTAGCAGGGAGTCAGTTAGTTTATTCCCAGAGATACATTGGAGCACATGTACTGTCTCCTTCATAGTTTCAGGTACTTGGAGGTCAGTTACGTATAGGTGCTTTTGGTAGACAGGACGTGCAGTGCCTCTCCCTTATCATTTCGACCATTTCGCACAACACCAGTGACAGGCAACGCATTAGTTGCTTGCTTTTATATTATGTTATTATTTAGAGTACAACAGCCACGATTGTCAAGTGGTCTGCCATTTTTACGCATTTTTGTACGGCCTTAGATAGATGTCGTGCTCATGCACAAGGGAGGGTCAACTTCCCTTTCTCTTCAAAGATGTTTTGTTTATTTTTTGAGGGTTTCTAGAGATGAGACTGGTTTTTGTTCGTAATGACCTCGTGGGTCGATGTTTGTGGCTTAGGATGCACATGTGGGGGCGAGATGATGCCCCGAGGAGGGCACCTTGTTCTCCAGCCAGGATATCACATGATTCACTGGAATTACTAACTAGTGTTGACAGGCTGAATCCCTTCATTATAGTCCCATGTCCTTATGTTGGCTTAGATTAGCGAGGGTGTCCCAACATCCTCTTCACAGTTGATGAGCCGCCAAATGATAGAGGTAATATTACTGTTTTATTTATATTTATTCTAACATGTTCTTTAACTTGTTTTTATTAAATTGTGTAATGAAATTGTCTAATTATTGTTGTGTACTTGTATAAATTTTGTAAACATTGGCTATTTTGATGGCGAGGAGACGCAGGGTCCACCACATGATCTAGGTGTAGATCCTGATGATGACGATCAGGACATGGTTGATGCCGAGGATGATCATGATGAGGATGAGGTCAGTGCAGCAGAGAGACATACTCTAGCTCATGTTGCACCAGTGCTGCCTTTTGCTAGGCGTGGTCGACCTGAGACTAGATATAGGATGGAGTTGGCCAACCAACGCTGTGCATTGATTGTTGATGCGAGCATCAGGCCCGCTCATTACAGAGACATACAGGCCAATGATAAGTTGTTACGAATGTGGAGAGGGATGTCGTGTGACATGTACGGCCTGATGCGGCATGTCGTAGGAGCTACGACAGTTGTTACGCGACTGAGGAGGACTGTCCGTAGCTATAAGTGTAGTCAAACCGTGACACGTGATGGACAGTCCGCGACCAGCGACTCACATGCATCTCATGATCGTTCACCTCGCGGCGCACCTGATGAGCATGAGGCTCCACTAGCAGCATCTAACAGTCATCATAGAGATGAGGCTAGACCATCGGCCACGTCCAGTCAGTAGCCTACAGCTGCATCCATCAGTACTAGTCATGATCATAAGCAGGTTGGACCATCGACCGCCGAGGCTACACTATTGACTGAGCAGGCCTCCACTACTACTGCTCATATTGATGTTGTACTACCACCAGCGAATGCATCCATTAGTACTAGTGATCATGATCATGAGCAGGCTCGACCATCGACTGTCGAGACTACACCCAACTTTACTGAGAAGGCATCCACTTGTACTGCTATTGATGTTGTTATACTACCACCAACGCCTGATCCATGACATTTAAAATTATTCAGTTATATATATATATATATATATATGGTCCATGTATTTTATGTTCATGTTGCAGTTGTACTTAATTTTCATGTTGGTGATCATCATGATGTGGCGCATATTATTAGGTCATGTAAGATATGTTCATTTAATGTTTAGCTTGCAGATAGATGTGTATATGTGATAGCATGAGTTATTTGACATATTGAGATGTATATTTGATGTTTGTGTTGTGGTGATCTTAATATATAATGTTAATTTGATGTTTGAATGTGTTTATTAGTCGAATATGATGTTTGTACGATGGTTATCATGATCGTGATGATGTTTATTAATTAATTTAATATTAAATGACCATGATATTTATTAAATATTATGTCGTGATTGTAATTGTAATTTAAATTTTAATTGTATATAAAATTGTAAAATTGTATTTGTATTTGTACTTATTGTAATTTAAATTGTAATTGTATGTAAAATATTTATTAATGTAAAATTTTAATTGTAATTGTAATATTTAATTTATTCTGAAATGATTGTAATTGTATATATGAAAAATTGTAAAATTGTAATTGTAATTTTAATTGAATTGTATGTAAAATATTTATAAATTTGTAATTGTAATTGTAAATGTAATTCTATGTAAAATTGTAAATGTAATTGTATATAAAATTCTAAAATTGTAATTGTATTTGTAATTGTAATTTTAATTGAATTGTATGTAAAATATTTATAAAATTGTAATTGTAATTGTAAATGTAATTCTATGTAAAATTGTAAATGTAATTGTATGTAAAATTCTAAAATTGTAATTGTAATTTTAATTGAATTGTATATAAAATATTTGTAAAATTGTAATTGTAATTGTAAATGTAATTCTATGTAAAATTGTAAATGTAATTGTATTTGTAACTGTAATTTTAATTGAATTGTCTGTAAAATATTTGTAAAATTGTAATTGTAAATGTAATTATATGTAAAATTGTAAATGTAATTGTATGTAAAATTAAAATTGTAATTGTAATTCTAATCGTAATTCATGTATGTGAAATTAATGTAAAATTGTAATTGTAATTTTAATTCTAATTGTAATTATTGTACTTTTAATTGTAATTGTATGTAAAATATTTGTAAAATTTTAATTCTATTAATGTGAAAATTTTAATTATATTAATGTGAAATGATTTTATTAAAATATTTAAATTTGTAAATTTGCAAATAATTGTAAAATAACAAATCTAGAATAATACGAATTTTTGTAACATAATAAAGTTTAGAAAATAATGAAAATAAATTCATATACTTTATAATTATCATTATTTTGTTATGATCTTACATACAAAAAAAAATAACTTTATACACTCCGGTGCGCTTATCATCCCAACAAGCATCGGTGCATCGTATTAATAAGACGCACTGGTGCGTCACAACTCTTCCACACCGGTAACAAATAAAAGCAAATAAAAAAAACACAACTCTATTTTCTTTAAGTGAAAAAAAAGGCAATTTGAAAAATGGGTAGCAAAATATTTTCGAAAATCTAATTTCATAAAATAATTCTTTAAATACTAAACATTTTTCATTATTTCACTATTTTTGCTAAAATTTTCAGCTAGATATTTGCAAGAGATAGACCTGGAGCAAGAGAGCAGGAGGGCACTGTGGAGCAGCAAAATACGTTCGAACAAAGTATTCAAATAATCAGAAACCAAACCTCTAGTGATTCAAACCCTGTATCATAGAATTTGAAACCATCTTGTGATTAAATTTGATTTTTTTTTACTTTTTTTGCAATTTTTTACTTCTTCTTCTTCTTCTTCTTCTTTTTTTTTTTTTTTTTTGCAATTTTATCCATTTTTACCCTAAACCCTTTATTTTTTTTGTTTTTGCCACTCTCGTGATTAAATTAGATTTTTTCATTTTAGATTGACGTCCAACCCACGGGACGACTTGCATAGTCGGATCCCAATCCATTCGGCCATTGCATGATTTTTTGAAAAAATGGATTTTTTTATTGGTGCGCCCCTGCGTACTATACTGCATTGGTGCTATGTATTATACAGCGCACCACGAAAGTAATGTAGTAAAAAAAATGATTTTTTTTTTCTAAATCCATTCGCCAAATCTGAAATAGGGCATCGGTGCTCCATTTAACTAGGAAAGCACCGTACGGTGTATTACACCATTTTTGTGGTGTGTTTATAACACCCCATGCACCTTAGGTCTATTACACTTTTTTGCGATGTGTTTACAATACCCAATGCACCATACGGTGTATTATACTGTTTTGCGGTGCGTTGTTAATATCCCCATGCACCGGCGGTGGTGCAGACCTCGTGAAAGGTGCATCAGTACCTTGGGATTTATTTTCTACCTGAAAAGTTGAGAATTTATTTAAAAATATATTAATAAATGATAGGCTATAGGTTTCAGATTGATAAAGAAATGTCTGACAAAATATCAAGTAACAAAAATATTGTTAACACATTAAGAAAAGAAAAAAAGGCAAGTTCTTTGTAAATTCTTTATAAAAAATATTATTTTTGAACTATATGTAAGTTTAAATAATATTTATTTTTTACTATGTATCATGCAGAGACACAAAATGAGGAATCTCGATATGATTATTTTTGATTTAGGACCAGAAGTGCATAAAAGTTTAATGGAAAAATTGCAAAAGGATGAATCAGGTGAATGAAAAAATACTATCAATCCTATATGAGTTTCTTTTTTTAGTTATAATTAATAATATACTTAAAATTATTAGATAACATGTGTCAAACAGTCTACTAATTCACATCTGTTTAATGTTGTATAGGGACCAACAACTGATAAAAGGAATGTTGTTCTAAGAAAAGAAAAAAATAAAACATGCTAATGAAAATCAATTTCTCCTTAGCTCGTCTAGAGTGGTGCTGGAAGTTAACGAAAGGGAAAAAACATTTACAAAAGTTTGAGGGATCTAGTGGAATGAATGTATAGACATTATTTCCAACAACAACAACGTGCTTCAAACGTAATATGTAATCATTGAATTTTTTGATCATTAGGTAAAATAAATAAACAATTTAGCATTAAATATTAATTTTCAAGTATTTTCTTGCAGAAAAGAAAAGAAAATGGAACCCATTTAGCACATAAAACAAGACGACAAGGAAGAAAAGGATTGATATCTAAGTTTGTGAGTAATTGTTACTTCTTTATAACAACTTAACTAGATTTCATTTTTGTATTTTTTAAGTTGTTTTACAAAAATCATCATTGAATGTCTTCAAACAGGTGCTAACATACAAAGAAGAACCATCAGACGAATTGATTGAAATTGGGTTAAATATGGGTTGTGAGTATATGTTAGCATATCAAATTTAATTGCGGAGTTTGTAAGCATCTATCGATTTTGTTTTACTTAGCTTCGTCTATAATTAGTAGAACAAAAACATCTTTTATATTAAATATATGACTTGTTATGGGGTATAAAACTTGCAGGAAACAAAGTATGGAATTGCGTCAACAGATGAAATTTTGAAAGATGGCATGGTACATGGTTTTGAAAGAATGTGTATAGTTTATGAGTCAATTGTTTCTATGATATGCCATTTTTCTTTTCAATTTACATTGATGTATATTATTTAATATTGCAATTTTCATTATTCTCACCAATGTATATACACTCATTACAATTTATTTTTATGTTTGTAGATGGAAGGTGAAGAAGAATAAAACAATCAATGTCATGAGCACAACATTCCTGAAAATAACCCAAGTCATGGAAGTAGCTCTAGCAGTGAGCAGTTCAAGCGAAGAATGATGAACACTATGTTTGGATATCAAAGCAAGGCATTTTATTTTTTGAAACATGTCTGTGAAATCAGACATTTTGTTTAATGTAATGGACATAGTGTCCCAATTGAAAGACAAAGGGATACAAATAGTAACTATCCCATTTTGTATGATAAAGACTGTCTTATTCATATATATTATATATATAATCATAAAATATGTTATAATTTATTCTATTGCATTCTCCATTGTCACTATTGTGTTCTCCATTGTCGTTCTCAAATGCACTAATAAAAATTTAATTCATATGAATATTGTTATAAGATGTATATGTGTCGACTTTTGATGAATAATGAATTTTAAAAAACCACAATAATTCTGATATGATATAACAAATTAATCCAAACAACACATTCAAATGCAACTATAAAAATGTAGTTAATATGAATATTGTTATAAGATGTGTCAACTTTTGATGAATAATGAATTTAAAACAATCACAATAATTGTACTGTCACAGGTCGATGTTTCTAAAAAAAAACAAAATTAAAACCGGTGCGTTTATGTGTCTATACGCATTGGTGCCTATACGCACCGGTGTCTATACACACCGGTGCGTTTATGATCTATGGGCACCGCAAAAATACCGATACCAGTTATAAATATCGGTGCATTTGTGTGATACTCCGTACTGAGGCATTTATGTATCTATAAGCATCAGTGCATCTGTACGATCCATGTGCACTGCACGAATACCGATTCAATTATAAAGTTTGGTGCCTTTCTATGATATGGCGCACAGGTGCATCATAAAGTTATACGCACTCGTGCATTGGTACGACCTATGGGCACTGCCCAAATCCCAAGACCAAATAGAATGGCCCCATGCGTTGTATCACCAACGCTATGCTCGATGATGTTTTATACCTTAACGACCTGGTTCATTCTCCTTAGACTGCCCTGGGGCGCCGTGTACATGTACGTACCAGTGCGTTAAAGCCAGAGTAGTGCACCGATGAAAAAATATCCGTAATAACCTCCGGCCACCCATTTTTTTTAGTTGTGTTGAATTTCCGTTAAAAGCTCCGCCAAAACCTCCATTCCCAGAAACATATGTGGTAGCATATGTTTTTTTGACAATTTTGGCCAATTTTATAACACTAAAAACCTCCTTTATAACCTCCACTAGAGGGTCTTTTCGTTGTAGTGATTATTGACTATGGTATCATGGTTAAATATGGTCATTTGTGGTTAACTATGGGTAAATATTGTCGATCATGGTTGTCAATGCTTAACTATAGATGAATATGGCTAATTATTTTCAATATGGTTGATAATATTAACTATGGATAACCATGTGACCATGGTTGACCATAGTTGAGATAGTTTGACTATGGTTAAATATAGTTACAATAGTGAAAAAATTTATAAAGAAAATATTTTATCATCATCATCAAGCTTATTTATTATTATTATTATTATTAATGTTTGTGGTCAATTTTGGTTGACTATAGTTGAATATGATCAACTAAGGTTGACATGAGATTACCAGGGTTTACCATGGGTGAATAAGGTTGAATAAGGTTAACTAAGGTTGTATATGGTTGATTATTTAAATATTGACTATAAAGGTCACATTGTGACATAATTTTTTTTATTTGTCACGTTTCGATGTTGATTTCAGTTTGTCATATTGCAATGTTGATTTTCCATTTGTCATGTTGCAATATTGTTCTTTTGTTTGGCATATTGCGACACTGATATTTTATTTGTCATATTCAATGGTGATTTTTTGTTTGACATATTGTGACATTGGTTTTTGTTTGTCATAGTGTAATGAAAAAAAATTCTCATCACATTTGACATCAATTTATATTCATCACATTGTGACATCAATTTTCGTTCGTTAGATTGTGATGTTTATTTTTGTTTGATAAATTACAACAATGATATTTATTTTTTAATTTTTTTTCCCTGGATGCAGATGACATGTCCAGATCATGCGAGGACAGATCCTCCCATGCTCAGGTTGACGACGCCCTACAACGCCAACTCTAACATGATGTAGAAACTCAAATCGTCAATCATCATAACGACGCTCTACCATACCTGACCTCTTGCCATACTTCGTATCACATGCAGTCACACTTGGACCGTCCCTCACTGCATCTGTGCTTGTGCCACAGTCCCTCACCGCATTTGCGCTCGTGCCACAGGTCTTTAAAAGGAATTGAAGCTCCTCATTCAGCCATCTCATTGATGCTCCAATTGGTCTCAAGAGCCATCATTGTTATTCCCCTCGCCATCACACTGCTGCTCCATCTTCCCTTGCACATCTCCATTGCCATTGCCCTTCTGGCTGTGCTCTCGCACTGCTACGAGCCCCCTGTCGCGTGCCCTCCTGCTACGTGCTCCTCCCTATGAGACTCTCCTTGCTGCGTGCCCCCTACTGCGAGCCCCTCGGTAGTGTGCCTCCCAGTTGAAAGCCCCTCCTCCTATGCCTCTCCCTCCTGCGTGCTATCTATAGCGATATCCCCTGATGCACGCCCCCCTGTTTCACGCCCCCCTGTTGCACGCCCCCCTGTTTCACGCCCCCCTCTGCACACCTCTGCTATGCGCACTGAAGTTGCGCATCTACCTGTTCTTGGCCCGAAATCCCACTCTCTGCTCGATAGCCTCTCCATGGCCCCGCGAAAAATGTTAAAAGCCCATCAGGGGCACTCATAGAGGTGCGTTCTCGGGGCGCTATCACCGTGGCCAAGAACATCGTCGAGAATCCATTAAAGGTTCCTATTAAGGTAGCCATGAAAGGGAGGCTACTCAAAGGCTTGAATTCACCCAAGAAGATATTGTCTTAACTCCGAAGAAGCCTAGGGGCAGAAGAGGCCCTAGGAAATCTACCATACCATACTCTGAGATGCCCACTCCTTGGAAAATCGAGTCGCTCCATATTCACGAGCCAACAAAGGAGGAGACAGACGTTTGGATCATGGATTCGAATGGAGTCTGGACCAGAGTCTTAGATGCAGAGTACCATGTTGCGCATATCATCCGCGCGGCCCCTCTGAAGCCCCTACGCGAGCCTACAGTTGAGGAGGAGGTCCTTATGGTGAATATGGATGCCTCATTGAGGAGGAGGACCACGCAACAAAGGAATATGAAGAAAAAACATGACTACACGGTTGCTCAGTTCATTTCTGTTTTTTGTCAACTCATGACATACTATAGTTGTTTTTTTTTTATATGTGTTATGAAACATTTTGTAAAACATGACTGCATGACTCTATTAAGGGGTTGGTTTTCTCCTATGAGGGATCCCCAAACCTGCTTTACTTTGAAAACCACCAAGGTTGGGATTGGCTAAGCACTGCTCGCCATCTCAGCCCAATGGCTATGTAAAGTTTCTTTTATGATCTAATATAGTCTAGCCTAACTTGCAAAAAAAAAAAACAATGATATTTATTTTTTATACTGTGATGTCAATTTTTGAACATTGTTGCCTATGATCAACTATGGTTGAATATGGGTTAACATTGCTGACCATGGTTGCCAATGCTTAACTATAGTTGAACATGGTTGAGTATGTTCACTATGGTTGACAATGTTAACCATGGATGACCATGGTTGAACATAATTAAGCTAGTTTGTCCATGATTGAATATGGTTGCTCTATTGAAAAAAAAGATAAAAGTATTAATAGTAATATTATTATTGTTAGACCTTTTTAAACCTTGACCATGGTTGACTAAAGCTAATCGAGGATGACTAAGGTTGACTGTTGTTAAATAAGGTTGACCCTAGTTGGCTATGGTTAACTATTCCAACATTGATTATAAAGGTGGACTATGTTTTCATATGTCATCACATTGCGACTTCCTTATTTGTTCACAAAAAGTGATCAGTTTTTTATTTGTCATGTCGTAATGTTGATATTTTGTTACTCATATTAGGACAAACTTTTTATTTTTTTCATACTCCAATGTTGATTTATGTTCATCACAATAAAATGCAAATGTTTTTCTCATCACATGAGACATCAATTTTTGTTCATCACATTGTGATGTCTATTTTTGTAATTAATATACCAATGTATAGCTTAATATATTAATGTGTAAGTTAGCATATTTTTAATGTTTTATTATGTATAGATAAATATATTTTTAATGTGTTAATATATAGAATAATATACTAATTTATAGTTATTAATGTATTAGTATAAAATCATTAAAGTTTAAATAATATCATAAGGTTATTAATATTATTCGTAAAGTTACCAAACTTTATTAATAAATGTTAATATGAATATTATAATAAGATGTAGTCTAACTTATAGGGAAAGTAGCATTTTTCACAAGAATTCCCCAAAATTTAGCAATACAATTTCAAGATTTTTTGTTGTTTAAAATACAATTTTGAATTTGTAAATGGATTCACGGCCCTTATCTAGATTAAACAATTTAAACCAAAGTTTTTAAAAATATTTGTCCAATTTTAATTAAAATTAACAAGAAAAAATATCATGAAAAAAAAACCATTTAATCTATAAATTAGACTACACCTATTAATTTAATTTAATATATATTTATTATTATTTTATTATTACTTATTATTTTATTATTTAATTAAATTAGAATTTATTTTTTAAAAATAATAACTTAAATGTATTTTAAATATTAATTAAATTAATCTCTTTAAATATTGATTAATTTTTATATTAATTAATTACGATTATTAATAAATTTTCACAGAAATTATAATTAACCTAATATTAATTACAGGTTAATTGATTATTTATTTATTCATATAAAATTAATTTCTATGATAAAAAAATAATAAATTTAAATATATATCCTGGATTACATCACAAAATTAACTTCAAAAAATTTACCATAATAATACACAAGCTCGGAAATACTAAATATTTCGTAGATAAAAGAAAATATATCTCTTAGATTTTATTTCTATTATTATAAGTGCGGCGCGGGTATAACTCAATGAGTTTTTGGCTCACCATGTATGTATTAGTTTGGTCAAATCCCTTTAATATTTTTCAATATTATAAAGTAAAATTTTATAATTTGTTTTTTCAATATTATAAAGTAAAATTTTATAATTTGTTTTTTATTTATTGTAATATTTTTAATTAACAGTGGTTTGTAATGTTATTGGTTATGATTTTGAAGTTATAGCCAAATGCCTCAAGTTTCGAAATGAGTAAATATTCCGCATTATGAACGTCCTTTATGGAAATGTACTCTTGCTCGTGCTGCAAATGCCTTTTGAAAATGTTAAATTCCATATCTATTCATTAAACTATATTAAATTACTGACTGTAAATTATTTTCAAACAAAAGTAATTTGATTGATATCAGAAAACCATATAAGCTCTACTATTTGTGACAAGATACCCTAGTCTAACAAGTTGAAATTGAGATGGGTGGACGATAGCTAAGTGGCAAAGTTGGTTATCTTAGTCGATCAAAAAGTTCATAGTCTTTAATTAAAAAAAAAAAAAAATTAGATTTTTTTTGAAATTTTGGTAAGATTATAAAATATTTAGGCAAATTTTTTTGTAAATCTAGGTTATAGTTGTTAAAGAATGAAAAAAAAAATTCAATATCTTGGATGTCTTAAAATTTTTTGATGGTGCTAAACCAATTTCCACCATTAAAAATGCAATTCAAACACTCCAACTATCTTATTTTTTAAATTTTTATTTTTGCAAATTCTCTGTCCTTCCTCTTATATTACGTCAAAAAACAACTATGATAAAAACAACTTTCCTATACGCTGATTTTAGTGCACTTCATTTATTTGAGTTATACTTGTCAAATAATTCATTTAAATTTTCACAAATTTGCATTATACCTGTCACTTCATTCTACATCTATAAAAAAAAATGCCATCGAATTCATTTAAATTCTAAGAAGACAACAATTTAATCTTCTCGCCCTACAAGTTTTATCGATAGCTTTAATCTTCTCTCACCACAAGTTTTATTGATAGCTTTAATCTTCTCCCACCGTAAATGGTAGGCTCCTTCAATGGAACTTGCACCAAATCCTATCAAGCGTTGTAAAATTATGAAAACAATTTATTGTTTGAAAAGATAAATCAATAAAATTAAATGAATGGCCATATACCCCATCTCACATATTTTAAATTTTATTATTATAAAAATATTTTAAATTTAAATAATATAAGCGTACCACCACCAGTATAGTAGTTTTGAATTTTATTGAAATATAAAAAACAATGGGAATCTAAATAATGTAGATATATATTTGAATTTTATTGAAAAAATAATTTAAATATTAAAAAAAACAATGGAAATCTAAATAATATAGACATATATTTATTACAGTAAATATATACTTATTTTATTTATTTATTTATAATTAATTTCAATATATTATTAATTCTTGTTAGGTTAGAGTTTTAATAATTTATTTATTTCTATATTATTATTAATTTAGATTTCACTAATACAAGTTATAATATTTAATATTGAAAATAAATATTTATTTTTTAACATTCTTGAATTTTTTTTTTTTCAAACATTTTATTTGATTATAATTTGAAGACCTTATTATATTCTTTGCACAATACAATGCCATGCAGATTTTTATGTAGTAATTTATAAATGCAATTACAATATTTGTACAATGTTTTTTAGATATTTAGGCAATTAATTTTTAATATTAAAACTAGTTAAATTAAAATACTTGAAAACTACTAGTACTCACATAAAAAAAAACATATTTACAATTAGCTATAGGGAATATTTTCTTCTTAATAATTACTAAAATTTATGCAACCTAATTAAATTTTCCATTTCATATTTAATTTGTAAATTTTTTAAAAGCATAATTTCCTCTAGAATGACACTAACCACACTACCGTGCAACATTTGTTTTATAAAGTTAATGGAAATAGTTCAATTGAAAATTATAATAATAATTAAAGTGAAACCAAGTACTAATAATATTTTATATGTTTAAATATTTATCCTCACTGTAAATGGTATGAGATTTATTGTCATGACTGCATAACAACAACTGGTATACTTAAATTGGAGAAAATATGAACACAATCAAATACAGCCTAAAATTAAATTTTAAAACATTTAAAAGAGCCAAAATTAAACCAAAATTGCAAACACAAATCAAAATTAAAGTTCACAACATTTAAGAGATTAAGTATGTAAACAAATTTTCTATAATTAAAAATCATAATGGTAATTTAATTCTTACATGGAATAATTAATACTTATTTTTATTATTAATTATTATTTGTTTTATATTAATAAAAAGAATAAATATTTTTTTTTATATTAGCACATTTAATTCTTTCTTGTTCTTAATTATGCAAATCTATATAGTTTTTCTAGAAGCTTAAGAGAAAAATTGCTTTATGAAAACCTTATGAACCATTTTGAAAGTAATTATTAATTTTATAATAATTATTTAGTATAAAAATATATTTTAACTCAATTTAATTGAAAAACATTTAATCAAAATTTGGAAAAAAATAATTAGAAAACAAGTAACTAGTTGTTGAAAACTAATTAGAAAATAAAATCATAAAAAAAATCAAATATTCAAACTACTCATATAATTTACACATTATATTCTAAAAGATAAAGATTAGAGTTTTTTAGTTTCTAAATATAATTTAATTTTCATAAAAGGTTAAAAAATCAAATGTTTAAATTACTCATATATTTTGCATGTATATTAAAAAAAAAAAATCAAACTACTCATATAATTTACACATTATATTCTAAAAGATAAAAATTAAAGATTTTTTTACTTTCTAAATATAATTTAATTTTCATAAAAAGTTAAAAAATCAAATGTTTAAATTACTCATATATTTTGCACCTATATTTAAAGAAATAAAGAACAACCTAGATCTATTTTCAATCTGAATCCACCCAAAATGTCTTAAAAAAAAGTAAGCTTTTATTCTTTTCATTTTTAACTTTTAGGCAATTCATTAAAAATAATAGTGAACATGTATTATATATATAATGATTAAATAATTTATATATTAATTTTTTAACATCTATAAAAATAATTTTTCAAATTTAAATTATTATTTTAAATTCAATCGCTTAAAAATTAAATTAGAATATAAATTTGTTCGACATTTACCAACTTTACTTTGAAATTCATTGAGGCAAGAAAACAATGTCAAGGAATGTCATATGACACACAAACTTATTTTACATGGTTATTGATGATGATATTGATGATGATGATGACGATGGTGCTTAAAGTCCACTGAGACCATTCTTTGGTCCATGAGACCTAAATAAAAGAGTTATTTAACTTGATTTAAGATTTTATTCCTATGCTCAAAAAGCTTGGAGAGAAGCCTCCCGCGCTCACTATAATTTTGACATCTTAAAAGGCTAGGAAGGTATGCAACAAAGATTATGAAATTGAGCTCTAATGTGGTTGTACACGGGGCATTCTAAGAGGAAGTGAACTGTCCAACCACTTGTTTCACTATGGAGCTCATGAGAGTTCGTTCTAATATTGGTTATATTAATTTTCTTCTTTGAGCTAGTTAAAACAGAGAAATACTTTTGATCTTCTAAGGTGGGGTTGATGACCTCCTTATAATACCTTAATTTTCTTTTAGCTGCTAGATCTTTCTCACACCAAATTTTTTCTTTGAACTTAGAAGTAACAATTTTTTTAATGTTATTGATGTTTTGCAATGCAACATTCTCGTCGATCTCCCAATGGTTAACCACGCCCTGGTGTCTTTATACCAACGTCGTTTAAGCCTTACGTGGTTTTGGCTGGAATTTAAAGCTAGCTTAAGAATTCTATGGTCTCATATGCTATTGAGCTTGTGCTTGTACAACAGAAGCCTAGTGATAGCTAGGCTCTTGATAGGGGAAAGACCCACTTCTATAAGGAGTATAGGATAGGGTGTATTGCTTTTAATTTTAAGGTTATACATTATAAACCCTTCTGGATTTGCTCAATCTTTCTCCAGGATTCCCTACAGATGCTGCAACCCCAAACCTCACATCCATATAAGATAACAGGAGTGACTAAAGTTTCAAAGAGGAACTTCTTTCTATCCCACATTACGAGGTTTGTCATTTTACAATTATTTTCAAGACCAAAATAAACATTTCACCCCCCATTAATCCTTTTCTGAATGCGATAGTTCCAGTTGAGCTTGTGATGAATATCAATTCCTAGGTACTTGTAAGAAGACAATTCCTCCAAATTACTATTGTCATATATAAAATTAGCTTAAGTTGGATTTGATAATCATAACTTCTGTTTTGTTAGTGTTAATCCCAACTTTGATAACTAGAATTGTATTTCTATTTTTAATAATATTAAGAAGAAAATAAACATTGTCAAAATAAGAATTGATTCTTATGAGTTTCAAAGTGAAACAAGAAATGATCAATTCTCAAAACAAATTCACATTCCTTTTTATTTTCAAAATCCTTCTCTCCGTTATTTTCTCTCCCTTCTAATATATGCCACGTTACATCCCGGATCTTCTCCCTCGACATCCCCATATTATTATAAATAATTAAGTTATTATACATAACATTCATTATATATTAAGTTATTATCTTTCAATTCTTTGGCTCTGGATCCAAAGATAAAGGAGACGATCATAGAGGACCTCGATCGATTCTGGCAGCGAAAAGAGTTTGACAGCAGAGTCAGCTGTCCTTGGAAATGAGGTTACCTTCATTACGGTCCTCCTGGAACTGAGAAATCCAGTTTGGTTGCCTTCGCATCAATGCGAGTGATACTATTTTTAAAATATATAGAGATATTTTGAGAGTGATTACCTCCGCATCAACTTGAGTGATACATGGTTAATTTTACGAAAGTCGGCGGCTCTTACGTAAAATCTTCGAGGGTCCTCTTTTATGAAGTATTAGCAATAATGGCTTGGTTCGGAAATATTCATTTAATGGTTCGAAAGTATTATCATTCATTGAATGGTACGGATCTGTGGCTATATTCGTTTAAGAGATAGTTGTGGAGTTTAAAGACCGATGAGAATGATGAATAGAGATAGTTGAGGTTTAATAAATTAGATCCAGAAATTAGTTTAAGATTTAGTTTAGGATTGTGATAATAAGGTGGGTGAGAATTTAAATTTATGTGGTTAAAATTTTTAATAATATAATTAATCATGATTATTTTAAAATATCAGTGATTAAATATGATGACGACTACAATGATTAACCCCATTAAGATTAATAGGGTGTATCATAACAAAGTAAGAATATAGTAAGAGATTAATCGAGATATTTTAATAACTTATAATAATTTATTTCTATAATAGAAAATAAGAGAGAAGGATTTTGAAAATTAGAAGGAATGTGAATAAGTCATGGGAAATCGAAGATTTTTTTTTTTTAAATGATAAAGGTGACAAATTCTTTCTTTTGAAGGTGTTTTGAGAATTGACCAACTCTTTGTTTCACTTTGAAACTCATAAGAATCAATTCTTATCTTGACAATGTTCATTTTCTTCTTAACACTACTAAAGATAGAAACACAATTCTAGTTACCAAAGTTAAGATTAATCACCTCCTTATAATACCTTATCTTCTTATTTGCCTCTAATTTTTTATTATCCCACAACCTATCATTAAATTTGTAAATAATATTATCCTTATTCTACAAGATAATAACTTGTTCCCACCTATCTAACCAAATCTTAACATTTCTTTTTATTAAATCTTAAACCTTTCATATAATATATTTATTAAAAAATTATAAAATATAACAAGTTCTCTACACTACAATATAAACATAAACACGTCTATATATTAAAATATTTGAATAAAAGTTAAAAAATTAAAAATTAAAATGTTAAAAAAAATACTTTTATTTAAATATTTGAAAAAAAAATTATAACATTAAAAATATATATTTGTAAATTCAAGGATATAAAAAATTGTGTAATGGAAAAGAGTTGAGGGATCTCTATATTTTTTTAATCAAGTTTTATATATATTATTTTTTATTACTCATTTTTCATAAAATATCAATAATAAAATTTTAATATAAATAATGATTTATTGAAAACCGGGAAGATCCTTTTTTCAAACTGATTTTTGCATGTGCATCTTTTGAATGGTTGATTGGCTAAGTTTTTAATAATATTTTTATTTAGTAATTTAAATTTTAATTAATTATATAGGAAATAATTTATTATGAGTTAAATTATTGTTCATTGTGCTAATGGATAATATTTATATATAATTATTTTTATTTGTAATTTAATGTGGTAAAATTTTTAAATTATATAGTTTTTTTTAAATGGTGTTAAATTTTTAGGTAAAGTAATTTTGAAATTATATGATTAGTAATTTTGTTATATATATTTTTAAATATAGTACATATATTAACTATTTCAATAATAAAAATAAAAAAATTAATTTTTATGTTTTTCCTTTTAAATTTTAACATATAAAATATGTTTTAAGATAAGTGTTTGATATCTATCAACATTTACTAACAAAATATTTTTATGACCATTGTGCTTTATACATAACCATATGTTGCACTATCATTCAAAAATGACCATATATTATTCAATTAAATCAAGAGGATTCACTTTATAAAGTTAATTAATGTATAACTTATTTTTTTATAACTTAAATGTATTATAAAAATATTTTAATAAAGCATATTTTATGGTAATAAATAAAATTGAAATTAATTTTTTTAAAATAAATAATAAATAAAATTGTTATGGTAATAAATATAATTATAATTTAAATTTTAAGTGCTATGATAATAAATAAAATTTTAATTGTTATGGTAAAGCATTAGTCTAACTTATAGAGGAAATAGACTTTTTCACCATAATCGAAACTATTTCAAGAAAGAATGTGATTTTTTGTTGTTTAAAATGCATTTTGAATGAATAAATTGATTCAACGCCCTAAAAAACTGAGGGAACTGGAATTCTAGAGATTAAACAACTTAAACTAAAGTTTTAAAAACCTGAAAAAATCTATTTTGTTTATAAGTTAGACTAAGTTGTTATGGTAATAAATAAAATTGTAATTTATTTATTTTTATAAATTTTTATATATGTCTGCCATATATACAATTATTTTTTATTCCTTATTTTTCATAAAGCATCAATAATGAAATTTTAATATAAATAATGATTTAATGGAAACCATTGGATATAAAGGAAAATCCTTTTTTCATACTATGAAATTTGAATGCACTTTTATCAATCACACATACGAATGTGATTTTTTCATGTGCATCTTTTGAATGGTTCTTTATTGGCTAAGTTTTTAGTAATATTTTCATTTATTAATTTTCATCTTAATTAGTTGATGATGATGGTGATGGTGATTAACGTCCACTAAGACCAACAGGACCTCAAGAAAAGAAAAGAATTCTAATTATGAGTTAAAATATTTTTCATTGTGTTAATGGGTAATATTTATATAGAATTGCCCTAGTGGTCTTGGTTAAATGGTGATGAGACAGGCTCTTATAGCACTCATCACACATTCAATTCTCTTCTCTTATTGGGGTGATGTATCTAGACATCATGTTGATGAAAATAGTGTGAAAAAAAAGAAGAGAAAAGAGGAAAAATGAGAAAAAAATGAAAGGTACTACAAAACTTAAAAAAAAAAAATTATATTTATATATAATTATTTTTATTTATAATTTAATGTGATTATTTATTTATATGTAAACAATTAAGTCAAGTTAAAAATTTCAAATTGATATAGTTTGTTAAATTTGATTATTTTATGAATTTTATAACTTAGTTTGAAAATATTAGAAAAGTCATTATTTAAGAACATGTTTATAAGAGTTCACATGTTCCTTATTAAGGGGACAGTGTAGGGATAGAGTATATACACCTCCATTAACTTTAGTAACTTAAATGAAGATCCTTGTAAGACAAACAATAAGATTTCATCTACCAATTTAATGTTTGGTTTCACAATAACCTCAAAAATAAAATATTACTATTATAATAATTATATCCATCCACACATTGTTAATTATATTGAAATCTATACAATTTTTAATTACCAATAGTATCAAGTTTTAAAATTAATTGAGGTGTACTTGTTTGAAAATACATCATTTGCAATGATCAAATTTAAAATTAATTTTAATTAAAAAGCATACTATATATATATATATATATATATATATATATATATATATATATATATATATATATAAAGTGGAAACCCTGGATGATATTTTGCTCTGTTCCAACTGTCGCATTCATAGTAGCTCCATAGCTCCCCTAGTCACTCGTGAGGAAAACCCCTTGGTGACAAATGTACGTGGAGAATAAGATGAATCTGCCAAAGTTGGCCAAACAAGAATTGGTGGTCAATAGTGGCTACTAGAGATATTTCTCATGTCGTAATGGAAACCATCCATCAAATCATATCTATATGTGGGAAAGAAGGTCATAGAGTTGGATACATTTCACTAGGCTTAAGGAAATATTAGATCTCATAGCCCTACATTTTTTTGGGATCTTTTTTATCTCAAGATGAGGGTTTTACCCCAGATCTAGAGAATCTTACAATCTTTGTGAAATTGATCTTAGGAGGTTCCCTTTATCTATAGATCAAATCTATTGATCTTTCCTTACTCATAGCCAAGATATAGGAGTTAGTGAGAATCCCATATGGTAATTTTCAACTACTATATGGAGGTTTTTATTTTTAGGATCATAAATTACTCAATGAGTATGGCATAGTCAAGGTTGCCATGATTTGTATGGTATAAAGAGTGAAAGGTGGAGCTAAAGTTTGGGTTGAGTCCTCTTAATCCTAACCCAAATCCTTTAAGGATTTTATACAAACAGGCCTTTCTTCTCCAAACCGTAAATATATTTCTGGACCAGCATTTTTGATGGATTAGGTAGTTGAAACCCTCTTCTTAAAGTGGATTTTATTTTAGTAGATTCATATATACAGGTTATGAACGAGAAGAAGTTATTTTTCATTTAAATGGTATTTTTACCTCTAACATATACTTTTTTTTACTCATAACTATGTGTTACATTTATATTCAAAAGGATTCTTTATTGTTCTCTTCAATAAGTTAGAGGACCGAAAAAAGGTTTTTTATTAAGGACCCTAGTTTTGGGGTCGGACTGACCTCTCCTTTCAACCTTGGTTTCCATGTTTTAATCCTCTCCCTATGTTGGATTTGGTAAATCTAGTATGGGTAAGACTCCCCAATCTTCCCATCCATATGACACACCCATATATCTTAAAAGATGTGGGAAACTTACTAGGTTGCTTCAAAAAAGTAAACTCTAATAGGATTGAAAAAGGTATCCTCATGTTCGTTCTCATATGTGTTGAAGTGGACATTAGTAAAGGATTTCCAGATAAAATCCTTCTCAAATGGGTAGGTAAGGTTTACTAACAACCATTGGATTATGAAAATACTACTTTTCGTTAGAGGAATTGTCAGTAGCCCAATCACCTTCAAAATTTCTTCCCCTATTTGCAAGAACATATCTTGCACCTAGATGGTAAGAAAAATAATTATGGATGGCAAGATCCATGAGGAACCAAAGGATCCAAGATCATCGCCACTAACGAGTAGGATAATTCACAGAAACATAAGTCACCTACTTCAAATATGTATAAAATCTACCTACACGATTCAAACTGATCTTGTAAGGTACTAAAACAAGATACTGAATCATTCTACAAATTTGCAGAAACAAAACATGATCACACAATCACATAACAAGTAAGAGAAAGAAATTATCAATCGCACAACACAAGATGTCTATGGGGAAAGAAACTACTCGAAACCCTTCCATCTCTAAATTCCATAAAGTTAAGATCATGAAACAATACAATGCTATTTCTCCACTGAGAAAATTTTTGCACTTTGTTGTCTGTCTCACTATAATCTTGCTCGAATATCACTTGCAATCTATGAAAAATCCGTCAAGTATTTAACCTTTTTCTTGCCTCTACCTAGCCTACCTTGCTTACGCATTCTTGGGCTAATCTAGCCCCTATTAATTATAAAAATAAAAATTAATGATTGTGTAATACTTCAAGACCTTGTCGATGACCTCATGCATGACCTGTACAATTTTATAATAGTACAACTGATAGTTATCTTCTCTTTAACCTCAATCTCAATTGGTCTTCCTTATAACTTACATGCAAAAATTATTTATAGAGAACTATCAGTTAATTGATTGATCACAACTTGTGAATGAAATTAGATTTAATTCACTGGACCTCTCATTATCTCATCTCTCAGTTAGAAGTAGTTAAACTGATTTTAACTCAAATAATTGAGTTAACTAATTACAACTCACAAATAAGTGCAACTAGACCCCCTAAAAATAGGAAAATCCTCTACATGCATCCTCTTTGACCTCTAACTCGAATTTCCTAGGCTAACTAAGTCTTCCTGACTTAGTTAACTAATACACGTTTCCATGAGATGAAATTACAAATTTTCTTCCAATTTAATTTAGGGAAAACTAAATCAGAAGCCTCATATGGTACCATTTCTCGGTGCCATTTTTACAGTTTCATTTACGGATGCCAATTTCGAGTGTTTTCTTGTTGCCAATTTCAACAAAATATGCACCTTCAAACTTTGTTCAGCCTCATGTTGAGCCATATCCAACCCTCTACGAAAGAAGCTCATCCTTGATAAATTTGGAAAGATACTCGACCATAATTGTGGTAGTTTCAATGAGTGGGCACAAATGTACCCATGAACTAGATAATTCAAATAGTGTAAAGGAAACAAAAAACATGCTAGATCATTTAGCAAAAAAACATTTCAATGAAATTTCATTCTTATATCATATACATATCATCGTGACAACCCATCAGGATGGATAGATGTCTGAAGGAGGAAAGGAAAGAAGGAAAAAACCATAAACAATCATAGGATTAAAATCTAGGAAGGCAGAAAATGTATCCTTATGTAATGTGCTTATGAATAGAATGACCTAATTCAATCTTCAAAGGTAATACAAACTGATTTAGAAAATAATAATAATAATAATAATAATAATAATAATAGAAGAAATTAAAATAAAAAATTATCTTTTAAATTTTTTCAATTTTAAATAATTAAATAATAATTACTTTACAAATTAAAATTTTGATAAATTTGAATATATATATTATATATATAATATATATATATATATATATATATATATATATATATATATATATATATATATATATATATATATATATACTAAATTCATAATATTTATAAAATTATCATTTACACAAATAATTATATTTTTCATTAAAAAGAATAAATAATTTTCTCTTTCATTTATTGGCTATATAAATTTATGGAGGGGATCAAAACCTCTGAGTGACCATCTCCTTCCCCGGAGATGAAAATCTAGTTGATACCTTCCAAAGGAAACATTTGATCAAAATTTGAATTTATCTCTAGCCACATTGGTGGGTATATTGAGTTTATGAAGAATCACCTCCTCATCACCAAGTTTTTTGGGCATTTAGACATTAAAAAATCCCTAACCGAATGGATCCAACTTAAATGGAATATGCAAGGAAAAAAAGAAAACTTTTAAAGAGGTGAAAAAGGATTCTTTATAATTGTGTTTGTATATTTAGCAAAAAATAAACCACGTGTTAGAGAGAACGAGCCATATTTATTCAATTCAAGTGGACTTTACCCAACTTTAAAATAAGGAGTCGACGAAAATTTCCCTCAAACCCTAAGCTTCAAAACAAATATTTACCTACAAATAAAATACAACAAGATAAGAATACACAAAAGGATTCGAGTGATGAAACTCCTCTTGCATTTTTTTACAAAATCTTAAACAAACATTTTTTAGAAAGAATAAATCCATCAACATAGATGAAGGCCCATTGAAAGAAGGATAGCGAGCAAGAAAAAATCTAGCAAGAAAAACTAGCAATAAAAAGTGTTCTCTCATCGTTGAAAATCCACCGAGTAAAAGTAAAAGAATTAAGTGCACGACTTATGAAAACAACCATTGAATAGTCTCCAAGTTTTTTTGATTTAGATGAGGAAGAACCAAGAATACCATCACCAATTGCAAGTCCAACAAGGATGAGCCAAGAAACCGACCTTTTCCAACAAGAAATCTATGATTATGTAGATTATTTTGAACAAAAATACAAAAGGGAAAGTTGTTGCTTCGTCTCCATATCAAGAAAATATTCTAAATGAAGAAATTAATTTTAGCCTTTCCCGAGGAGAAACTAGAATTGAAGATTCTCTTAAACATGAAATTAATCATTTAAAGGAGGAGACGTGAAGACAATGAAGCTACAAAATGACATTGAAAAAGCTCAAAATGATAATATTCTCCTACATCTTTGCCATTGGTACAAGAAAAACAAGAAGTTAAAGGTTAGAATAAACTTATGAGGAGTAATATCGTAAGTTTCCAATACATGATTATAATTAAAGGACCAAGGATGACAATCGGTTCCGGAAAAGCAAGGAGAAGTACTAATTTATATGTTCTTTCTCAAGCCTCAAAGACATGCCATTGATAGAGTGGATTACAAAATTTTTTAAATTTTGTGCATGAGCGTTCTGCATAATATCTTCGGTGTGGGGAATGTTGGAGACCAAAATTGTTCCTTTTGGCACCCTCCTTAAAATCCATTTTATTCTTGTTTTACCATAATAATCCCAATTAAGTGTCAACTTGCAAGGTTATTGGAAACAACATGTATTTAATCATATTTTATTCATAGTTTCATTGTTTCTTTATTATTTGATATGATATTTTCACAAGCTATGTAATTGCATTAATTTTGTAGCTAATAATCGATTTTACAACTTACTTGAAAGATTTATAGGTTACGAAACATCGGTTGAGGAACAGAAACATATGAGCGGGTAGCGAGAAAGCCGACATAATGATATCCACCTATCCCTATGATCCAAAAAGGTTATAAGTATGCTTGTATGAAGCGAGGTCAACGTGGAAATTAACCCCAGACGGAAAAGGAGCACGAAGACAAATCGGGAAAATAAGAAGATCATTGATAAGAATCGAAAGGTGATATTTTTCTTCATGATTTTCTTCTTCGATGAGAAAATCATGAAGAATTGTTATTTTATTAAAAATATGTTTATTTTAAGACATTCTGTTGAGAATGATAAGCTTAGAAATCTCCGAATTTTTTAATAAAGGAGGTTATAAAACACACGCTCTTGGTAAGACGATGTATCGAATGGTTATCGTTTTAAAAAACTCTCTGCAATTGTTTAATTCAACTTTCCATTTCCACTATGCATATGAATGTGTGATTAATTTATGTTGATATCTTTATACACCCCATGGGAGTTGTAAGGATTCATTTTTATTTTCAATATTTATGTTTTATAGAATAGTTATCATGGTGATTATAGCTTTGGTTTTTCGGAAGAGTGCTCATAATAGTTAAAACAAATAGAATAGTTATCAACTTTGTGATTATAGCTTTGGTTTTTTCGAAGAGTGCTCATAATAGTTAAAACAAATCTTTAAATACAATTTTTTTCATTTAATTTCTTTCAAAGAATGAAGAGAATGATTTTATCATGTACATGTAAATTTCGATTAAAAGTAGTCTACTTGTTTTGGTTTATTTGTAGTTAAAAAATAGAATCATTTGATTGGAATTTGCACTTAAAAATATTATTTATTTTGAGAGTTTCTTTCCTTCCTTTTGAAGTAGATTTAATTAAATGTTGGTGTGATATTTATTTTTGTACTTACGATTAGTTTTATTTCTATATCAGTGTGATATTTCATTTTCTACAAGAGTGATAATATTTTTACTTTGAATAACCCTTAGATAATACATGTGCATGTAAACATCCTAATTCAATTTGAAAGTTATTATAATAATAAGAATTCCTAGCATAAATGGTACACATACACTTCATCGGTTTACAAGCTATGGTTGATAATTTATGAAGTAATTTAAGACCGATTAAATTTCCAACAAGCTGCTATGATCGAATCGAAGGTAAAGTCTGCCTTGTTCGAAATCGGAGGTAAAGTCCACCTGAATTGAAGAAATATGGTTCGTTCTTGAACATGTGGTTTTAAATATACAAAAATAATTATAAATAATCCTTTTGTTTTTTCCTTACATCTTCCATTTATGTTGGATCCATTAGGCTAGGGATATTTTGAATGTCTAGATGCCCAAAAATTCGTTTGAGAAGAGCGCGATTTTGCATAAACTCAATATAACCACCAATGTGGTATGGAGATAAATTCAATTTTTTTGATAAATTTTTTCTTTTGGAAGGTAGGAGACTAGATTTGCATCTCCCTTGGGAAGGAGATGGTTAGTTGGGTTTTTGATCCTCTACCTAAATTTAAATAGCAAATAAATGAAAGAGTAAATTATTTATTACTTTTTAATGAAAATTCATTTATTTATGTAAAATAATGATATATATATATATATATATATATATATATATATATATATATATATATATATATATATGTATTTTATAAAAATTTTAAGTTTTAAAATAATTTTTATTTAATTATTTAAAATTTAAAAATTTAAAAGATAATTTTTTATTTTAATTCTTTCCCTTTATTATTATTATTATTATTTAAATTAATTTGTATTGAGTTTTGAACATCGAATTATATCATTCTATTCATAAGCACATTACATAGGGATATATTTTTTTCTTCCTAGATTCAAATCGTAGGAATATTTATGGGATTTTTTCCTTCTTTCCTTTCTCTTTCAGAAATCTATCCTTCTCGAGGGGTTTTTCAAGTTCATATGTAGATGAAACAATGAGGAATTTTTACTTGAGATCCTTCTATTGCGAATTCCTTTGGCATGTTTGTTATTTCCTTGTCACTATCTAAATTATCTAATTCATGGGTACATTTGTTCCCACTCATTGAAACTACCACAATTATGGTTGAGTCTCTTTCCATATTTATTGAAGGATGAGCTTCCTACAGTAAAGGGCTAGAGGTGTATCAACTGAGGCTGAATTGAGTTCGAAGTTGCATATTTGAAGTAGGTGACTTTTGTTTCTATGAATTGTCCTACTTGTGTGTCGTGATGGTCTTTGGATCCTTTGGTTCCTTAAAGTTATGGATATTTTCATTCATATTTCTTTTTCTTAGCATTTGGGTGCAAGTTATGTCTTTGCGAGTAGGGGAAGGAATTCTTAAGGTGATTGGGTTGTTAACAATTCACTGCAACGAAAATTAGTGTTTTCATAATCCATCGGTTGTTATTAAACCTTTACCTACCCATTTGAGAAATATTTGATCTAGAAATCCTTTACTAAGGTCCACTTCAACACATATGCAAATAAAACTTGAGGATACACATTTGCAATCCTATTAGATTTTATTTTGTTGAAGACGACCTAGTAATCTTTCCCACATCTTTTAAGATATATGGGTGTGTCAAATGGATGGGAAAGAAATTGGAGAGCCTTACCCATACTAGAGTTACCAAATCCAATATAGAGAGGATTAAATTATGGAAACCAAGGTTGAAAGGAGAGGCCATAGCGGCAAAACTAGATTCCTAATAAAAAACCTTTTGTGGGTCCTCTAACGTGTTGAAGATTATAAGAAAAAAACATTTTTGAATAAAAATGCGACACATTGTTATGTGTCAAATTATGGTGTACCCACTACAAAGGAGAAGATGTTGAGGGCCAAATACCATTGAAATGACAAATAATTTCTTTTCGTTCATAATATGTGTTTAAGAATCTACTAAAAATATTTTTCCACTTTAAGAAAAGAGGTTTTGGCTACTGCTCCACCACGGTTCTAATCCAGGAGAGATATTTAGGGTTTGGAGAGGGATGTCCTGGTTAATAGAAACATCATTAAAGGATTTGGGTTAGGATGAGGAGGACTCAACCCAAACTTTAGCCTCACCTCTCACTCTTGATACCATATAAATCATGGCATCCTTGACCATGGCATCCTTTTTGAGAGATTTATGATCATGCGATTGCTAACCTTCGTATAGTAATCGAAAAAATTCCATATGGGATTCTCACAAACTCCTATATCTTCGCTATGAGTGAGGAAACATAGGGATATATCGAGATACATACATGACAAGGAAATATAAATTAAACATTTACAATGATACCATAGGCTAGAGTATGTTAAATATCAAAGTGAATCAAACATTGTAGAATGAGCGGTATAAGGAGCGACTTGAGGAGCTTCTTCTAGCGAAACAAGATCTTTTTTAAAAAAATCTCTTTTATCATAGGCATACAAACAAAGTGGGTGTGTTCAATGATGATAAAATATTCTCACAATTATATAATCTCAATGGATTCAACATTTAGTACAAATAAGTATGGGGTGGGTACATATCTATCCTAATTCTAATTCATTTATTCAACCTCATTTTCATGCATGTATATTATATACATATAATTATGTACACTATTTGTAATGTAGTATCAAATTTACACATTAATCATTGCGTATATATGGAATCTGCGCATATCTTCCATATATACACATATATTTCATATATGCACATATGCGAAGTTGAGCATATAGGAGAAGTTTGTGATGCACTTCACGTAATATGCGTACACAACAATATCTATATGTGCTAACTTTCATATATGCACATATACTTCATATATGTGTATATGCACATATACTCACGTATATGTGTATCTTTCACATACATGCACAACTTCCATATATACACATATCGTGCGTATATGTATCTTCTATATATTCACATATATTTTTCATATGTGCATATACAAAAAGATATGCACATCTACGAGAGAAAGTGCATATATGGAAAATATGCACATATACAGAATTTTGTACATATAAGAAAGATATGGCATGCACAAATTTTGTGCATATATGAACATGAACATATCTTATGTATATTATGTGTGCATATCTGTTGCATGTGCAACTTTCCCTGTATATATGAACATATTCTATATATGCATATACAACAACCTCCATATGTGCATATCTTCGAGTGTCTATATTGAAGAAGTGAATATATGGAAGAATCACATGTACGAAGGCATGCACATATATGGAACATGTGCATTTATGGAGGACATGTGCATATACAAAACCTATGCATATATAGAGGCCGGAGTTCTACACAACACGTATATGTGTATATCTTCCTTAGATGGACAACACGTATATGCACATATCTTCCATAAATGTGCATATCTTTGGTATATGCACAACTTATGTATATATGCATATGCTCTATATATGCACATACCCTCTCTATATGCGCAACTTTGTATATATGTATTCATAAAATTTGTGCACATATGGAAGAGATATGTGCATATATGGAAGTGTGTATATATACGGAGGTTGAAGTTGTGCAAGGATATGTGCATATGCACAAAAGATATAGACATATAAAGAAGTTGCACATATATGAAAGATATATGCATATACATAAGATATGGGCATTTACGAAATATATGCACATATACGAGTTATGCTTATACGGAAGATATTCTCATATGAAGAACTTGTGCATGTACGAAAGATGCATGCATATACGAAGTGATATGATGACTTTTTATATATGTGCATCTTATGCATTGAATATCTTTCGTATATGTGCATATCCTCCGTATATGCGGAACTCACTTATACGTGCATATACAAAAAGATATGCACATATATAGAAGAAGTGCACATACAAAAGATATGCACATATACAAAATGTATGTGCATATGCGAAATTTGTTCATATATGGACATGCGTATATCTTCTTTTTATGCGTATATATCATGTGCATGCGTAACTTCCGTATATACACATATCTTCCATATATGCATATACGACAACCTCCATATGTGCATATCTTAAGTGTCCTATCTTGAAGAAGTACATAAATGGAAGAAACATATATAGAAGAAATGAGTACTATGGAAGTTGTGCATATATGAACCCCTGTACATATATAGAGGTTGGAGTTCAGCACAACTACGTATATTCCCATATGCTCCGTATATGTCCATATATCTTGTAAATATGCATATCTTCCATATATGCACAACTTCCGTATATATTCATATCGATGTATATGTGCAACTATATCATACTGTACGAAATATTTGCATATATGGAAGTCACAACTTTTATATATATGCATATTTTGTATCACATATCTTACATATATGCACAAATTTTGTATATGCGCATATACTCTATACGTATATGAACTTATACTAAAGAAACACATATCAGGGAAATATATGCACATACACATAGAAACACATATACGGAAGATGTGCACATATATGAAAGATGTGCATATACAACTCATATCTTTAGTATATGTGTATATCTTCAGTATATGCGCATATCTTCCAAATATATGCAACTTATGTATATTCACATATACGAAAAGACTACGCTTATACAAAAGTAGTGTGCAACTTCTATAATATGCATATATGGAAAACTCCATAGATTCATGTCTTACGTATATGTGCATATATTATGTATATACACAACTTCCATATATGCACATATCTTTTGTATTTGCACAAATTTTGTTTTCTATGTATATGGTTCTATGTTTCCTTTGTCTTGAGCCTATCAGTCCAAAATTTGAACTCGGAGACTCTAATACCACTCTATAACACTCTCTCCAAATCCCTTGGATAAGCCACGTTGAATGGCTATACTTTTCTCTAGCCCAACCTCCATGGCCTCATCATGGATATGGGGTTGCATACATTTCTTCTTCTCCCAAGGTCAAAAACATTAACTTTGGGCTATACCATCAGATTTATCTTAGGTCAAAAAATTAACTTTAGGCTATACCATCATATTTAGCTTATTGAGAGTTTTCTAATGATAGAAAATTTGTCTAAATATGATATATGAATATAAAATTATGGAAACTAAAATTTTTCCATTAAACCCTTACCACACCAACAAGGAACTTCCCTATGAAACCATTGACTAGCCTATGTGGTGTTGCAGCGTCGGTGCAGCCCCCACCAGCTACTCTTGCCATGTCACCATGACACGTGCCTCCATGTGTCACCTTATTGGTGTGCCATGCCACTATTGCCTCCTCCACGCAGTGAGAACACAAGGATCCGGGCGCTCTACTCCACCTGTTGTTTCTTATCTTCCAACCTTTGTTGCATCCTCACCCTTTGCATTTATCCTTCCTTCCTCTTTATCTATCTATCTCCCCTATATTTTACTTACTACTACTTTTCTAGCATGTCTTTTGTCGTATGTTGACTTGAGCCACCTCTCCCTTAACATTAGGACTTTGAATCCATGTCCCACTCTCAATCCAATCATCTTTTACAATTCTTATTAATTTACATCATTTTACATTACTATGTACAAAAACAATATTTCAAGAGGGTGAAAAAGGGGATGTTTACACTTAAACCTTCATGGACTATTGTGATTTTTATTGTGATTTGAATATTCTTATTAGTTTACATCACTTTAAATAACTATGCACAAAACAATATTTACAAGAGTGTGAAAAAGAGGATGTTACAATGAAATTTTCATGGACTATTGTGATTTTATTGTGATTGGACTAATCATAGAGAACACTTATGCCAATTATATACCAATAGAAGACTTAAAGGGGTTGATTTTATTTATATATATTTATTATCCATAAACACATTTAACAAATATTTAACTCCTAATAAGTTATCTCCTATATAATTAATTAAAATTAAAATTACTAAATGAGAATGGTTTTAAAACCTTACCCAATTAGCCACTTTCAAAAGGTACACATGCTAAAAATCACATCGGTGTGTAATCAATAAAAAGTGTCATTGAAATTTCACGGAATGAAAAATCATTTTCCTTTGTTTCCATGGGTTTTCAATAAATCATTATATTTAAATTAAAATTTTTATTTTTTGATGCTTTATGAAAAATAAAAAATAAAGAAATAACTAGCAATTACACCACATGTTTCAAAGGAAATGTAGTAAGGTTGTGGTATAGGAAAGAATAGCATATAAGAAAAAAAGAGGTAGTAGGAAATTTCTTGGCTCCAACTGATCCTCTAGAATAAGGGGTGGAGAATCATGTTTACTAGACCTCTAATAAAAATATCCATATTGGGTAATTGATGTGGAACAAATTCTTTGTTATTAATTTCATGTAAGATGTGCTTTTTCATAATGGATGATACATTTTGGCCAAAGTACTCAAGACCTCTATATGATGAAATACGCATGTTTATACGCATGAAGGATGCACTTGGTTTTTATGACCAAGTTAGGCTGACTTTCACCCTTCCACGAAGTATTTGCTTCTTTCACATTCAGAATGTTGAATTCCTCTGATACTACTCCTAGAACTCCGACTCTGCTCTGACTAAATTATTTAATGGAATAAAAAATTATCATTATGACATGTTGTACTTCATACGAGACTACTAAGAAGCTTAAAGTATGGTAAATCCACCTTCACTTTCATTTGAAGATAGAGCATAAAGTTATCTTAATCGTCAATTTTATGGATAAGAGATGTTTGGGCCCTTTGCAACCCTTGGGGGTGATCAATTAATCTCGAGTTTAGATAATTTATATTAATAAATTATCTACAATTGACTTCTTTAAGGATCATAATTCAAGACTTTAGTGCCTTTTAAAGATCATTTATTTTCCCATCAAAATAAAAAAGAAACAATCAAATTTTGTAGTGACGAGAGATAGAACAAATTTTGAATGTAATAACTCCCTTCCCTAGTGATAATACATTTTTTGTTTTGAAATGAAATTATTTTCAGATATTTTAAATAATAGATTCCTCCCCAAGCTACCCTTTAGAGATACCTTTTTTTTCAAGCTGATTTTAATAGAGTAGCTTGTCTTTTTTCTAGTATTTTTTGAGTCATTGAATTTAAGGGCGGAGGTAAAAGAGACTACTAGACAAAAGAGCACAATGACAAATGTCTTATGATTTTCTCATGTGGGTCTTCTTCAATTGATGAGGTAGTAGGAATTTTCTCCTCGAGAATAAGCGGTGGAGAATCATGTTGGAGATGAACTAATACTCATGTAACTTTGAATCCTCCTTACAATTGGAATGTTTCTCTTCCCATAACTCTATCTCGAGTTATAATTCTAGCTTTCTCTTGTTTATGAATAAATTGTCTCTATATCACTATTGTCTTGTCTCTTTTTGAGCGCTTACTTGAATCGAGTGAGATAATGTAGCTCATCTGGATTCCAAAATCCTTGAGTAACCCATTTTTCGAAGAGTCCTCTTTTGTTTTTAATTAACTGTTATTTGGTCCTCCATAGCCTTGTCAACGTCGTTTCCTTCTAAAAAATCATACATTCTTGTTAAGTATCTATTGTCCTGCTTTTATTCTTCCATATAATTCAGATCTAAATGAATGGCACATGAGATAAGCTTCATGACATTTTCCAAATTCGAGATTTTTCTGTTTGCACTTCTCATGCGTATAAGAGAAAATGGATTCCATACATTCAACGTTATGCCTCTTTGGGGCTTGTTGTGTAGGTTAGAAGCTTCTCTTCACAATGTCTCCTTTCATTACGTATCCTAAATTTAGTGTTATTTAAGAAATGAGAAATTATGAGCATTCATCATTATTGCTTAAGATAAATCGTGTCCTATGAAATAATTTGGAAATTTAAAAAAGATAACATATTTTAAAAAAAATTCATTATTAATTTAATTTTTATATACTAAAAATAATACTCATGAATTATAAAACAATTGTAACATAAATAATATATAACACATGTATTTTTGGAATAATAAAATAGTTGTAACAAAAATAATCCAAGAACAAAGAAAAACTATGTATATTTGGATGTATGAAAATTTAGATACATTTTTATTAAGTAAAATTTTTAAAAGAATAATGGTTATAAACATTTAAAAATAAATTTATTAAATAATTAGTTTAGATCCATGGTAAGATTGATGTAAGCCATCTTAGTTCCCCCTATAAAGAAAACTACATTCCACATGAATACCATAGGTTCAATATTATTCATTAAACTAATTTATATTAAATCTAGTTTTATTAAATTATTAACATAAATTTTATTAAAAAAATTGAAGTTAAAATCAAAAATTTTTAATAACAACATTTTAACTTAAAAAATCACCAAAACCTAAATTCAATCTAACTTATTACTAACATTATAATATATATATATATATATATATATATATATATATATATATATATATATATATATATATATATATATATATATATGATCTAATGGCCTAAAACATTTAAATCCTCTAACATTTGATACAATAGCTCAAACATGGACACGAGTGGCGGCTAGAAGAATTATTTTCAAATAATAACACCTTACAACGTAATTATATATATAATAGATATGTATAAATTTTTATAAAATAATTATATTTTTTATAATATATTAAATTATAAATATTTTCTTTGATTATTACAAAATTTATCTAAAATCATTGCATTAAAGAGATTATTTCTATTTTAACTATGAGATATCCTTTAACCCTGTTCATTACACATTTTTTTTATATCCTTGAATTTACAAATGTATTTTTTGTTGTTATAATTTTTTTTCAAATATTTAAATAAAAGACTTTTTTTAATATATATATATGAAAAGTGTTAATTTTTATAATTTTTTAATAAAATATTGTACTAAATGTGATAATAAGGATAATATTATTAAAAATATTAAAAATAAAGATATTAAAAGTAATATTATTTTTCAAATTTAATTATAGGTTGTGGGATGATAAAGAGATAGAGGAAAAACAAAGATGAGGTATTATAAAAAGGTGATTAATCCGGTCTTGGTAACTAGAATTATATTTCTTCTATTTGTAAGGGCTTATTCACATTCATTCTAATTTCAAAATATTTATCACAATACTAACCTTCTTGATTTGTTAAGTCAACAAAACTATGGTGATCTACTAAAACTTCTCTCCCTCCCTTTTTTTATCATAGAAATCAAATATTAAAAAATCTCAATTAATCTCTTACTTTGATATAAGAAATCACTTATAAATCTTAATAAATATTAATCATTATGACATCATCATATTTAATCACTAAAATTTTATAATAAAAAAAATTCATAATTATTTATATTATTTAAAAAAATTAACCACATAAATCTAAATTTAAATTATCACCACCCTATAATCACAATCCTAAACTAATTTTTTGGAACTAATTTATAAATTCTACCACCCTATTATCACACAATCCTAAAGCTAATTTTTGGAACTAATTTATTAATCCTCAAGTATCTCTATTTATCATTCTCATCTATCTTTGAACTTCACAACTCTCTCTTAAAGCTAATATAGCCACCGACCCATACCATTCAGTGAATATTCCCACACCAAGCCATGCTTCCGAATCATTAAATCAATATTTCCACACCAAGCCATTATGGCTAATACTTCATAGAGGAGCACACTCGAAGATTTTTATATAAGAGCTGCCGACTCAGGTCATTCACCATGGTATCACCCAAGTTGATGCAGAAGGTAATCACTATCAAAATATCTCTATATATTTTAAGAAACAGTATCACTGGCATTTATGTGAAGACAACCAAACTGGATTTCCCAGTTGCAGCGGGAGGATCGTAGAAAGAGGTCACCTCGTTTCCAAGGACGGCTGACTCTGCTATGAAACTCTACATGATCTTCCCCTTTATCTTTGGATCCAGAGCCAAACAATTGAAACTTTAGTCATCACATTACAAAGAAAGCTAATATAAAAACGTTGATTAGTTATTTAGAAGGAAATTTTTCTTCATGAAAATTTATAAAAGCTTATTTCCCTCGCAAACAAATAATAACTTATTAATCTATTATGTTTCTTTGCTACAGTTAATTTTTGTTGCTACATTTTAAATTTTTAATTTTAAATATACTAAAGTATCACCTCAAAAGCATTTTGTGCTTTGCATAGGATAAGTGAAAGTCACATTGATTTAATGTGCCATTGTAACCCTCACTAATTCGCAAACACTACTCATCCACAAGGTCTACCAGCTATCGAGATAACCTTTACATTGCCTACTTGTGTTGATTGTGGCAATCAAAGAGAAGTTAAGATTTTTATAACTTTACAATCTAATATCGATGAAAAAAAATTATAGATGATTCTCGGGAGTGGAGAATCCTCTATGCTCATTATTTTCCTAAAAACATTACTTGGACCATCTTGTTAGTCCTCAACCATGGGAGCATGGGGCTATCACAATCTTACGTTTTTTAACATTATTTGGAGTTTTTAGATCTTTGCCTTTTTAATTGATTTCAATTGATTTTATTGCAATTAATGCTTCCCAACTCTTTTTTGCAGTCAATATCACATTTTATTGGCCTCTTCCCAAACGCGAAGAGGCTAGACTATATATATTATTTTCTAACTGCACCTTTTATATTTCAGAGTCTAAATTAATGTTAACATTAATTGGAAGTTATTAATGCTATGATATACATGGGTTTGTTTTATGCAGAAGCTAAACTCTTTGAAGTTGTTGGAATCTAAGGCGGTTAAGTTTAGAGTTGCGAGGCATGCCAAGTAAATCAACGGGCGGTGGATGCATGTTGCGGTGGTGGCGTTGGGAATGTGATGCGGGGAGCATCTTTTTGCTCGAGAAATCATTGTATATTTGAGTGACTTAGGGGCTAAATGTTTAATAAGGAATTTAATTTATTAATATGAAAATTGTATATTTTTAATAATTTGAGTGAGAAATAGGTGTGAGGGTTTTTTAAATGTAAATATTCTCAAATATGTGAGAATATGAAAGATATTAGACTTGTGAAGATCTCATAAAGATCTTAGGATTAGAAAGTCTAGAATAGGGATTTAGTTGAGTCAAAAGTGTATTTAGAGGATTTTTAGGATATGGTTGAGTATATTGTGGATCTAAAAACGAAATTGGTTGCGAATCCTTTTGTATATATTTGGAAGCTTCAAAGGCATTAGGGAGAGACCCACTTCATATAAAGAAAAATCGGTACATGGCAAGAGAGATGAATTAAACTAGGGTTGCAGTAGTGTATACGGTTGATTAATGAAAGGAAGTTTTCCATTGTCTCTGTGAATATTAATTGATGAATTCGAGTTTGTATTCCTATCTAGAATCGATGATGGATTAAATGAATCTATCATATGAGTAGTCAATCCTTGAGGATTTGAGACAAGAAAGGAAGAGTTTTGTACAAGTGTTTATGTTTTGTAGGATAAGTAGAAGGGGACTATGTTGGTCAAATGTTCTACTTCATAGTCTTATCACATTAGTCGATGTGAATATTTGACCAAGAGGTTGATGCTCATCTACGATATTTCCTTTCCTCGGCCAGGCTCCACTACTTTACGGTATTACGGAATTGTCAATGCGAAGGCATTGAAACAACATTTGCGGTCGTGGAATCATATTAGTCTGAGAGGTATAGCAATTTCTTTATAAAGATAACAATTTTATATATTCTTGTAAGTTCTAATAGTTATTGGTGTACGAGTGTAAGCATTAAGCTACAAAGGGAGTGTAGTCATAATTGACGTTGCTTTTAAGGATTAGAAGCAATCATGTGGTTTAGATATTTGTCCTCGAGGAATGCATGGAGAAGTAGAGTCTCACAAAACCATTGTATTCCATGACTTCTTTGGGGTTCGATGTTGGCTTGCATGGTTATTAGTTGATCTTGATGAATCATGTGAAGAGGATTAGAACCCGTGAAAGAAATCAAATGGTGAAATTGATGTCAAGGGGAAGTGTTTAATTATTTAAATGGAAGCGAAGTGTGAGGAGTATATGTTGAGTCAAGCCTCAATGTTGCGACTATCATAGGTGATTCTAGAAGTCAAAATAATAGGATCCGAACGAGAGATTACGATGGCATAATTTTGAAGATGGTAAGAGATCTAACAACATATTAAGGATTAAAATACATATCTGTTCCCCATTAAATTTCTTGTTCTAGAATTTGGTTCTGTTCTAGTAGATGGATTCTAACCCTGCACCTCCAACATTCTCATACATCGAAACCTGCAAGATTGAAGGTAAATGAGCACATGGGTTTTAAGGAACATAGTGTAGACATGCTCTTATGTTCCTTAATCATATTCGGTATTTGTTAATTGCAAAAATTTGAAAACTAATCCTTCCATGTTTATGTATAAATGATATGAGCACGAGTTTTTAATGAGTGTTGATTGGGATGGAAGGGTTGAAGTCTCTTTTCTTGAGACTTTTAGTGTAGCCTAGTGTTTTAGAGCTACCTATTATTGGAGTTATAGACACAGTAGGTCATAAGTTTTTGGTATGAGAGTAAGTAAAAGCTATTTTGAAGAAAAACTAGGTAGAGTTATGCCCTTGAAGTTGTATATACGAGATAAAATTGTGATTGCGGAAGAAAGGATCATATTTTAAATGCGACAAACGGCGAACTTTATAGAGATAAAGTGTGGTAGAATATGGAGAATAATTGATACTCTTAAGGAGAATTTGCGAGAGGAAAATGAGCAGGGAAATAGTCCATTCAAAGTGCGGATGAATGGTGGAACAAAATCATGTAGAGATACGGGAAGGTGATATGGTATATTTTTATTTTTAACTCGGAGTTTGAGGAGAATGTGTTTGCGATTTCAAGTTGCGAGAAAAAGAGGGAATATCTCAACAAAAGAACAACAAAGAGGGAGCTCGGGGATAATTTTAAGGATGGTTAATTATCTTGAAGTTTTAAAAAATGGCGAATCTCACTAGTCCCCTAATATGCAAACTATAAAATGTTTATTGATGTATTTTAAAAATGATTCAAATTTATAATGATATTATATATATTTTCTATATAATGTTGGCGATTTTTAAGGTAAAATAATTTTATATTGTAAAATTTGGGCGAATCATTTTATAAAAAAGTAAGTGGCGAATCTTTTTGGAAAATCCATGGAAAATTAGCCCACCTGTGAATATTAGCCCCTAAAATTCTCCATGGAGGAGCTATAGAAGAGAAAGAACCATTTGCGTTTTGAGCGAGTAAGTGGATACTCACGAAGGAAAGTGGCGAAGAACCTAAACGTTCTGGTAGTGGGTTGGATAGAGAGGACAAGAGTGTTTTGAAAGTGGATTTAAGATGTAGAAGCAAGAGGAGCAATAGGTTTGCTCAAAATATGGTTCAAGACGAGAGAACCAAAGATACCAAGATGTCAAGTGCGGAGAGCTTTTGCATTTGTTGGATGGCAAGTATGAAGGCTTGCTGAAAATTCGATTGAATGCAGTCCATAAGTGAACAAATAAGAAGTTCTGAGAGAGAAAATGATGATAGTTGATAGTCATTGCAGAGGTTTTGGGAGAAGCCATGGAAAGAAGGAGAAGGAATATGCCAAGGAGAAAATGGCATGAGAGAAAGGAATCAATAAGAGATTGATAGAGAAAGCCGAGATAAATTCCATCTTGAGTTATTGATGGATATGTTACGGAGAGGAATAGGGGAAGACCAGAGATATGGTTGGATTATGAGAAGAAAATTCAAATGGCATAGATTGCAAGTGAAGTGGGAGCATATATTGAATTCTCAAATTGAATGAAGAGTTAATCGAGTAAATGAGTATGAGGAGGAAGTTTTGGTATGTGAACCATAACATGGCCCGTTGTTTGAAAGAAATGAAGGTACAAAGGAGAAATATATTGAGGATATTCTAAATCATATGAAGGATTGAGAACAACAATAAGACCTTGTTAATGAAGCATCGAGTGAGACCCCAAGGTCTTGTGTTTTTAAAACTGAAAATTTGTGTATGATTGTAGGTATTTCGAGGAGATAGAAACCTTTTGAAGATATATTCGGGACGGATGAAGATATTGAAGTAAAATATGATAGAGAAAAACATAAATGAGGAAAGGCTTTCGAATGGTTACAACATAAGGTTATTGATGAGTTATGGCTTGAAATGAGATAATCACATTTGAAGTTGTCATGGAGATGGAAGATCATAATATTAATGGAAGTGAAGAATAAAGGAATATTGTCTTAGATAGCTAATCCAATGAATTTGACTAATGTTATTGATGAAGAAAAATTGCGAGGAGAAGGATAGCTCTTCAAAAGGGCTTACGAAATATAGTAATGCAAAGTGTGTTGAAGAAGGAGGTGGGAAGCGATTTGTGTCCGGAGCAAAGAAGACAATCATAGGATTGAATGATGAGAAGGGACAACTACTAAAAGATACATTAAGAAGAATTACTGTATATTGAAGACTATAAACAACATCTTAGTTAAAGTACTTGTAAGGAGGGTGTCAAAGAGAGATTGAGTTGCGGGGGAGTATTTGTGAAAAAAAACAAGAGTACGAGATTGAAATTGTAATTAGAAATGAAGGAATGTCTCAAGCTTTGATTGGGAAAGATATGTTAGTTTCCAAGTTTCGATGTATTAGAAAATAGATAATAAAAAGGTGGATGAGTATGCGATCGGAAAGATGACAAACGATTTACTTCTTGAAGATTAAATTTGAAAATAAGAAGCAACAAACGCAAATTGGAGAAGAAGATGTTGAAAGAAATCGAGGGAACAACATAGATTGATTTTGTGATTGATGAAATATGGAAGTTGATAATGGGACAATCGAGATGGAGAAAACTAACGTGAAGGGATGACGATCAATTTCAGGTTGTTAGAAGAAGGAAATAAGATGAACTAGAAGATAGCATATATGGAACAACGGAAAAGGTGCATACCATTTGGACAATTACAAACTAGGTTTGGGACCTTGGAGGTTTTCATTGGCATATGAAATCACATGATCAGGGGAGATAATGAATGTTTTCAGCAGAATACGATGCGGGAGCATCCTGTCGAAAAATCATTGTATATTTTATTGACCTAGGGGTCTAATGTTTGATAAGTAATTTAACTTATTAATAGGAAATTGTTTTCCTTTTTAATAATTTGAGTAGAGAATAGCGTGTGAGGTTTTTAAATGTAAATATTATCAAATGTGTGAGAATACGAGAGATATTAGACTTGTGAAGATCTCATAAAGATATTAGGGATTAGGAAGTCCTCAAATAGGGTTACTTGAGTCAAGAAGAGTGGATTTGAAAGTTTTGGGATAACAGTTGAGTACACTACAAGAAAAGCAATACCCTCACCATAGAGATGTTGCCGAGCCCATATAAAAATACCACGGAGACATCCATTTATAGCGAGAGGTTACCCCAAAGGGGTTGGCGAGTGGAAGTTTTGCGGATGTTTTTAAAATCGAAGCATTTATCAACGTAAGCACATCGGTGTGTTCAACATTGAATGCTGTGGTGTGCACAAAACATTGGCACACAGACACCATGTGCTTTCCGTAAAAACTCGCCCAGTGTGTCTTGTGCGTAGCGCATCGGTGTTTTTACAAAGATTCCGCACTGTGCGTCCTAAAACCCCGCGCCAAAATAAAACGCCGGTGCGATCTAAGTATGAAAGCGCACCGGTGCGCCCTATAAAACCTCGCGCACCATAACAAAGGTTAAATAAAAAAAAATTACATCAAAAAAAACCACATTTTCACTTTTGTCGGTGCTCTGACTTTGAAGCACCGATGAAATTTATCCTTGTGGCCACACATGACATTGGTGCTCCCCATAACACCCATTTCACGCACTACTATTATACATGCCCACTAATCTCCAGCTTGAATTTTTGCAAAATGGTGGGAAAATTTACTTTAGAAAATTCTACGGCCGATATGCCTCCTCGACGGCTAAATGTACAAGTACTTTCCTTGTTTTTCCATAATTAAACCTTTTGTGATTAAATTTCAAATTAGCTTAAAATTAACCATTAAAAAAAAAATATTTGTTGCGCGGTGCACTCGGGTCGTTCGACTCGCACGCTGGGTCAAGCGGTGCTACTGTCGTTACGGAGTCGCACACAATCGATCTTGTGGTGTCGCACTAGTTTTGGGTAATTAACGAAGGCGCATCATGCTGACTAAAATTTAAAAAAGTGAGGTGCGGTCGGTTACCCGGTCGCATCGTTGACCATGTGGAGTAGCGGCAATGTGGTGTGTTGACCTAAATAGCGCGGGGCGGGTATTTTATCGACACTGTTTCGTGTTCAGTATTTTAACGACGTCGATGATGCGGCTTGATGCCAAATCTTGCATCGCCGACTATGTAGTGATGTCGGGAGGTTGGTGCATTGACCGAAATACACCCGGGGTTTATAGTTTGGTCAACGCACCCGACCTCAGAGCAATCCCATAGTCAACGGTGTAGTCTTTTATACTGCAACCTTTGTTGACTTAAGAAGAATGCCGGGGAGGCGATTTGCCTAAAAATTTTCGGGTGCATCGCATTGTGTGCGAAGATTTTATGTTGCACCATTGCCGGTGCGTGAAAAAAAAGATGCATCGGTATCGGTGTATTCCTATCTTTTGTGGCCGCACCCGATTGTTTTTTTTTTCCCAAAAAGATTTATATATCTATCTATTCCAATATGTTTCTCATTTAATAAAAAAAAACTTTTATTTATTATGTCAATAATTCGAGAGATGGGAAAGGAGAGAGAAGAGAGAGAGCAACGGGGAACAATAGGCGGACCAATATAACATGGTTCACATACGGGATGCATGAGAGAGGGAGAGAAGTGCGTGCCCTGGCACAACACAACAACTACCCGAGAATACAAAGAGCGGTAGGCCTCCTCAATTTCTATTGAGGAGGCTACTTCCTAAAGGCCCACATGGTTTGTTTTTTGAGACATCTTATCCGCAAGTGGAATGCCCAACTACAAGATTTCCGGGTTGGTGTAACAAGTGGTACGTACCCGAGAGGACATATGTTCATTATAGGGCTATCGAGAAGAGGGGTGTAATTTCCCTTGTTCCCCGAGAGGTTCCGATTGGCTATGCGACAAGAGTTAGTTGGTTTACTCCCGAGAAATTCATTGTGAATATACGAGTCTCCTTCAGAATTTTTAGGTCTTTGGAGGTCGATTTATATTGCTACATTTGGTAGTGAGGAGAGTGAGAGTGCCTCTCCACTTTTGATTTCAATCATGTCACACAACACAATGACAGACAATACATTATTTTCCCACTTCTATATTATGTTAATTATTTAGTACAAGAGCCGTAGTCGGTGCTGTCATTTTACGGCGATTCTGTCTGACCTTAGATAGATGTTGTGCTCATTCACAAAGGGAGGTTCCAACTTCCATGCTATTTCCATAACTTTTTTTTGTTTATTTTTTTGGAGGTTTCGAGAGATGAGGTCTATTTTTTTTACGGCGACCTTGTAGGCGATGTTGGAGGCAAGGGATACATGTGGGGACAGATGATGCCCAGAGGGCGAGAGGCTGAGTTTTCTGCAAGGATATTGCATGATACACTAGAGATGCTAGCCGGTTCGACGAGCATCCCTTCATTATGGTCCCTTGTTCTTATGCTAGTTTTTAGATTGGCGAGGGTGTGCCAACATCCTCTTCACGGATGAACGGATGATAGAGGTAATATTCTTGTTTTATTTAAATTTATTCTAACATGTTCTTTAACTTTTTTATTAAATTGTGTAATGAAATTTTCTAATTATTATTGTTTACTTGTATATATTTTGCAAACATTGGGTATTTTTTGATGGCGAGGACATGCCGGCACCACCACATAATCCCGGTGTGGATCCACGATGATGATCATGATATGCCCGGATGCGACGATCATGGGGGGAGCCGGTGCAGATAGACCTTCTCTTATTTGGTGTGCGGTACCTCCTTTGCTAGGCGCGGTGGCTTGATGGCAGTTGAGGATGGAGTTGGGCGATCAACTCATCGGTGATTGTTGAGGCAAGTCGAGGGCCCGCTAGTATGAGAGACATACGGACGATGGTGAGCTGGTACATATGTGGAGAGGCATGATGCATGACATGTATAGGGCGATGCGGCATGTCGTGAAAGTTACGACCTTGGATGCATTATTGAGGAGGACCCTTGCACGTTATAGGCGTGGTCGAGACGCAACACGTGATCGACAATCCGCGACAACATTGATGCATCATACGATGATCACGATCGGGGAGTGATCTCCATTCTGTGCCGCACTAGATGAGCGGTCTCCACTAGCATCGAGCGGCCCCGGTCATCATGGAGATGTTTGGACCATCGGCCCGTGCGAGTTAGCGACTTGCGATATCTAGCGATCACTCATGATCATGAGCGAGGTTGGACCATCGACCATGTCGAGTCATCATGATGTGTAGCCGACGATTGATCATGATGCGGCCACAAACACCAGTACAGAGATCAACATGTATACGAGCTTGTTGAGGCCTACACCATTATTTGAAATGAGCCTGGAAACTGAAATACACTGGTGATGATGTACCATGAAGTCGATATGACATTTATATTCTGAGTTGTATATTTTTTACATTATATATATATATATATATATATATATATATATGGTCCATGTATTTTATGTTCATGTTGCGGTTGTACTTAATTCACATGTTGGTGATCATCATGGTGTATATTGTTAGGTCATGTTAGATATGTTCATTTAATGTGCGGCTTGCGGATAGATGTGTATGTGATAACAATTATTTTACATGAGATGTATACTTGATGTTTGTGTTGTGATGATGTTTTTTTACAAGTGGTTCACGAATCCATGTGCCCGCACACATGAACCCAATTACATCCACAGTCTAAAAATGTTGATAGACCCTCTCGAGATCTAAATGTGACCTTACACATTAACCCCATGGGTGTCGAGAGATTTGATCCCTGTGACCTCTAATAGGAAAAATTACTTAGCATCGGGACTCAGCCGTTGAGCTAACCCATAGGGCTCTTGTGATGATGTTATACAATTCTAATTGTGTTTTTAGATGATCATGATCACAATGATGTTAGTGAATTTGAATGTGTTTTTTAGTCGAATATGATGTTTGTACGATGGTTATCATGATCGTGATGTTTATTAATTAATTTAATATTAAATGACCATGATATTTATTAAATATTATGTCGTGATTGTAATTGAAATTTTAATTTTAGCGTATGTAAAATTATGAAATTGTATTTGTATTTGTAATTGTAATTGTATGTAAAGTATTTGTAAAATTTTAATTTTAATTGTAATATTTAATTTAGTGTGAAATGATTGTAATTGTAATTGTATGTAAAATATTTGTAAAATTTTTAATTGTAATTGTAATATTTAATTTAGTGTGAAATGATTGTAATTGTAATTGTATATATGACAAATTTTTAAAATTGTAGTGTAATTCTAATTGTATACAAAATTATAAAATTGTAATTATTATTTGTAATTTTAATTTTAATAGTAATTGTATGTAAATATTTGTAAAATTTTAATTGTAGTTGTAATATTTAATTTATTGTGAAATGATTGTAATTGTAATTGTATATATGTAAAATTGAGATAACATAATTGAAAATTATAAGTGAAATATTGATTTTAACATTAATTCAAAATACATATTATAATGTTTTAGAAAAAAAAAAAGATCTTATAAGGTATAAGGTAATCGAGTCCTTTTCTTTATAAAACCCATCTTAAAATGTATTAATATTGATGAAATAACGGATGTACCATTTCACATGTACTAATTCCATTGAACATATTTTAGAAGAATTTGAGTATATTACCATTGCGTTGCCTCTTATGGATGGTAATTCCATGAGCAATTTTTAGAAGGAGTCGAGTGTCAAGAATGGAATAGACAAAAAAAAATGGACGATTTTGCATTTATTAAAAAGGTTTTTGAGATTTTTACAATAGGGTTTGGGCTCATGGGACGATTGACAGGTACCAACCCCGCCGTATTGGTATTCAGGTTGAATTTTCCTAGTAGCGATATGACCGAATCTTGTAGTTACTCCATTTTAACAAAGAAACCATATATTTTGAGAATATGATTGAAGAGCATTGTCATATGCTTGAGCACTATTCCATTTCTTCACCATATTAGCACAAAAGGAAAAAGGCAATTTCTTTCACCATAGCTGTTTCACCTGAAATTTTTAAAAACCAGAAACACTCCATTATGTTTTTCGAGGCATTTTACGCAAATATGATACGCATTTCTATGGAGTTTTATCCATATTTGCAATTTAATGAGGGTTAGAGGGAGATTATAATCTTGTATCTGTTAGTAACGCACCCTTCGATAGAACAAAAATTCACGCATGATTCGTTAGCGAAGTGAACTAGCCATAATCAATTCCTTCGAGACCTCCAACGAGAAGAAATAGATATGCATGTCGAGGAAATAGATATGCATGTCAGAGGCTCTTGTTGGCACCTTTTCTTGTTGCGGGTTGTGGAAAGGTTCAAGTTTCTTTTTATGAAAGAGAAGAGATGTAGTTTGAAAATGGCCTAAATATTTTCACGGCAAAATGTACATTTCCAACATGTCTAAAAACTAAGAAATATCTCCAACTTCCAATAAGCGCTTAGAAACAAAAATTTCCCAACCATTTGTGAAAACTTCCCATGTCTTAGCATAACACGGGTTCACATGCCACAATTTTCCACTTGGGCCTTTGTAGTATTCCATCTTCACACGCCCCACATTGCATTCTCTCCACATAATCAGTGGGGACGTCTGCCAGTAAACAAAATGCATTGGAAGAATAGTTATTTCCATCGAAAATTTATCCAATTCTAATTCTAATTATAATTCTCAAGAATAAACAAAATTATAATTCTCAATTTCTATGTGGATTTCACTAAATTTTGGTGTACACCTAAAGTAATTTTTGGTGCCCTTAAAAATGGACTTCTTGTAGTCGGTGCTAATGTACATATAACCGCATGGTGCATTTTAATTCTTTTACACACCGATTAATTATTTACTAATGGACGCACCGGTCGGCAGAGCAATCAACATTATAGCATCATTTTTTACTTTCCATGTGATTCATGATTGTCTCTATGGCCTTGGGCACCCATTCCTGAGACTTGAACAAAATTCATAAAAAACGGTGTTAAAAATCCCATCGTGGGTATACTTGGAACTTTCCACGTGCTTGTACGCGAGTCCACGTACTTTCGCGTGTGCCATTAAAATCATTAAAAAATATATAAAAAAATTCCTATTTTACATTTGGGTTGATGGTTACTCCAGTGATTCAACCACCCCGATGCGTCGCTTATTTGTTCCAACTGATTGAAACTACTTTGAGGGAGTATAAAGACCCTCATGTGTATGGCCTAAGGGGGGAGGGAGAGAAATTTTTATAGATAATATGCTACGTTGGAATCCCAATTCAAGTCGATTTCCCGCGTGTCTCACCTTGCTCGGTTATATACAGGGAAACCCTTGTTTCCTAGAGATGTTCATCAGTTTATATGCCATCTCGAGTGCACAAGTCTTCGAAGAGTATCTTAGCGAGGCAAGGGCGGGACGGATCCGGACGACGGTACGATTTCGAAGATCGTGGAAGAGTTAGGGTGATCTCTCCACTTTTTACTATTATACATGCGGCTTCGTAGTAATGAAGGTACATGCGATTTAGAACTTGTGTGTTAATATCTATTTGCATATGTGAAAAGATTGATTGTGACATTTATTATTGTTTATATAATGTTTCATGGATTACACTAACGTTTAGGAAAATATATGTTGTACAACTAGGTTTCCATGCACGTTCTTTCTTATTTTCGGAGTTGGAGAAGAAAGGTTCTTGGGGGTTTGGACCCCGCGGGATCTACATCGAACGTAGGACTACGTTGAGTTCTATCGTTGTTATCTAGTTTTTTGTATCTGAAGTGTGGTTGTGTGTGAGTCCTTACGAATAGCATGCCACCGATCTGTGGAGGAGGTTTTGACCCAAAAAACCTCTAAGTGACCTACGTATGGTAGCGACTCCTTTGGGGATAGCATTCTTGTGATTCCCTTGTTGGAGTGTTTTTAATTGTTTGAAAGGTTTCAGTTTAACTCCTATTCCGATCAGGTGCTTTCTCGATCGGTGAAGACACAGTTCTTTATCAAACTTGATCTTTTTTTTTATTTTTCATTATTTTACCTTTTCATACATTAGGTTTGTCTATACATAGACGCGTATACACACGAGTTTTTGTTAAAGGAGTAGTGTATACGCGGGTTTCCTTTTTTTAACACAGTCGCGTATGCTGTGTTTCAGCTGCATCAGTGGCATGTTACTGAAGTGTAAGTTTGAAATTTTTGATTTTGGATTTTTAGTCTTACATGCTGCTGTGGAGACCTATTCCTAAAATGTCTTTATATCCTGCGGATTGTGTTATGAGATTGTCTTTGGTATTTTTCTTTCTCTCGCTTGGTTGGTTGAAAACTAGCTTATACGCCAAATCTTGTTTCTTGTGATTTCCCACATTTTTGGTTAGAAATTTGCAGATCTCTTACAGAGGATTCTTGGCTGTGCAGCTGTCGAACGAGAGAGCCTATGATCATTTACTCTTTCCTACCTTTGTGTCTTGCTTTGCACTTCGATTTTTGCCTCCTTTTTGGATTTGGTTTTCTTGAGTTCAATTGACTAGGTCTTGTTGCAATTTTTGAAGAAGTCTTTCTTGGTTCTTCAAGTTTTTGTTGCTGCAAGCTTGTACTATTCTTCTAGGCGATTCATGAGTTTCTTGTCTTATTTTTCTCATACCAAATCTTGCTATAAGAGTGGCACTATAAGATTGGAGCGTTTTTGAAGTTTGCTTGAAATTTAGAAGTTGTTTGGCTTGGGATTTGATAGTCTTCTTGGTCTCTTCGAGCTCTTCCTTTTACAAATTCCAAAAGCTCAAAAAACATTTTGTTTGTCATTTTGCTTTTGTTTTTTTGCATTTTGTTTTCGTTTTTGTTACATCTTTTGAAGCTTGGTTGAGATTTCTTGCCTTTGGTTTTTGACTTGATTTTGGGAAGGAATTTTCATTGAGTTTCGTCCTCTTGTTTTCAAGCATTTTTTGGTGTCTTTATACTAAGAGTTTCTGATTTTGGGAACTAGTTTTGTGGACAATCAAAAAGTGATAAGGCGAAAAGTCTTTGGGAAATTTCTCTACCTTTTAGTAGAATTTGCATCTTAGAATTTGCATGCTCTTAGTTATTTGCATCGCGGTGCACTTAAGCATTTGGTCTTTTTTCATAGTTTTTGTAGGTGTGAAGTTTGTTATACGAAAAAATTTTTTTTTTTTTTTAGTCTCGTAGAACCTTTGTGAAATTTATTTTCATCGAAAGGAAATTCTTTTGCATTTGCATGTAGTTTGGTTTTTATTAATTTATTTTACGCGTCTGAAAACACCACAAGTTTCATTTCCATTATCCATGACTTCATGCCTAGCAATGATTAAAATAAACGCTATAATTTAAAAAGCAAGCTAGCAAGTTTTTTTATTAAGTATATTTTAACTTCAAAGCTAGGTTGTAGGACGCTTGGATTAGGTGAGTGGAGAGTAAACTCTCAGGCCGCTCAAACAAAAACATAGAAGTTGATGGTGAGAGAAATCAACTCCGTTAGGTGGACCGGAAAGCTCTCCTCCGGGGAGTCAGCGCGAGGGAAGTGAAGGCGGGAGAGAGATACCCCCTCTGCGATTTGCTGGATCTGACCTCAAAGGCCGTTCCGCCCGGCTTCGCGCGGATTGGTACCTGGTTGCCACTCCTAGGTTCCCGCAGGTGAGCGCACGGGGGGGGGAATACCCGTGTTGCCAGGCGAACGTGCGTGCCACTTCCCGGTAATTACGAAGTGCCCTTGCGAAGCTTGGTGCCAATGTGACAAAAATTTGAGAGGTCGGCCTGCTTGTTTCATGCCTTCTCTAGTAGGCCTAGGCCGTGAGTATCCCAGAGACTACTTTTGGGAGGTCCTATCTTTCGCTTTCTTGTATTTTGGTGTCGGGTCCTAATCACCGGAGCGAAATACCCTAAAGGTTGTTTTCTTAATTGTATCTCGGGGATTTTTTGTAGTGAGTGCTCTTTGATCCTAGCTTGCCTAGCTTTATACTTTCTTCCAGGTCTAATTAAAATTTGTTAAAGTGGCTGATAAAGTGCCTCGTCGATCGAGAGAATTCGGGGGTTGTCTCCGAGAGTCCGAGCAACCTCAAGAAGGCGTAGGAGTAATTTAGCGGTGAGTATCTGCTGGCCAGCGTACGACGCGTTGGAGAGAGATCCTCCACAAGGGATTGAAGGTTTCGTAGCTGGTTCGGGTGTTGGTTCCGAGAGGAAGCGTTCCGCTCACCTCGAGAGTCTTATTTCCGCGGGGAAGAAGAAGTACAAGTAGAGAAGTGTCTCCAACCCTGCGGGTCACTTCCATCTCCTCTTCCTCACGATTATCTCGTCGTTTTTTAATACATCGGACCTAAGTCGGGGGGGAACCGGAAGGTCATCATATTGACTAAGCACTTTTGATGGCCAGGGCGGGAACGTGACTTATTTAGTGCTATGGGCATTCGGACTCCTTGTACCTTAGAAAGGAGGAGGCACTATTGCTATATCTTTGATTGCTTCTAGTACTACTGTGTTTGGCTCTGGTTTCACCCAAGCACATGCTTCTCAATCTGGTCCCTTTTGTTTTGGAATGCCCACTAGTGGGATTCCTTCTTTTTCCTTTTCCGCTGCTGCAGCTGCATCTACACCCATGTCTTCCATGGCTAGTGGATCAGCTTCTTTTCAAGGGTTCCCCTTCGGAACTGGGCATATTCCTAGTTCGAATCCTTCTTTAGGGTCCTTTCCGTTTACTTCTCAGACTCAGAGTTTCAACCCTTGGTCTGGAGGTCAGAATTCGACTACTTTTACAGGTTGGAACCCTGTATTCACTATAGCGGGGGCAGGGAATCAGTTTTACGCTGGTCACCAAGGGAATACTTCTTTCCCTTCGTCGAGTGCTTATCAGACTTTTTCCCCTCTTTCTAATGCCTGGAACCCCTATCAGGGGCTTTCCTCTTCATTCAATACTTCGGGGGGGGAACTGGTCCGGTCTTTGGAAACTCTTCGTTGGGAGGAGGTTCTTATCCTTTTTCTACGAGTTATTTTTGGCAACCTGGTGCCTCATTAAATCCAGGGTATTCTTTTTAGAATGTTGGGAATCCATCCCATCAAGGATGGAATCCTTGGGCTCCACCTCGTTTACCTTTTCTGGCAACGTTAAACTTGCCAGATTTGTCGAAATTGACGAATGATCCGATCCGGTACAGTCCGGGGTGGCCTCCGGTTCCCACCAAACTACCTTCAGACATTCCAAAGTTTGAAGGCAAGAATGGAGAGGACCCGACTGACCACATCACCACCTTCCATTTATGGTGTTCGTCTAACTCCCTGATCGATGATTCGATTAGGTTGAGATTGTTTCAACGCACCTTAACTGGAAACGCTGCCAAGTGGTATATTGAGTTAACTGGGGGCAGTTTTGCTACATTTGGAGATCTGGCTGTTACATTTCTAAATCATTTCCAGTTGCCCGTCCGTTATGATTCTGGGACCGAACTCCTAGCTAATTTTAAACAGGATGACGCAACCCACATTTCTGACCATATTCAGGAATGGCGGAGAAGGAAGAGGCTTATTAAAGCTCATATTCTAGGAGAATTCCTTTTGGAGTGGTTTTTGAAATCTCTGCAGTCAGATATTTCTAAAGATGTATCCCTGTATGGGGTATTTTCTGAGGAATAGGCTATTTTTAGGGCCCAGCAGCTGGAGCTGATATATTCTCAGTCTGGAGTCCTTCATAAATATTTTCCCAATGCTCCTCGCTCCAAATTAGATTTATCCAAGACTAAGCCTGGTCCTCATGGTGATGGACTTATTGGGTCGATCAATAGTGGTGCAGCTAACCTGCTTACTCAATTGCAGCAGTTGTCTATACAATCTGCTCCTTCTGGTCAGGATGTTCCTGCTGAGTCATCGCCTTCCCAATCTTTGTCGGTAAATGTTGTCCAAACTTCTGATCCCAAATGAAATCAACAATCCAAAGGGAAGAAGAAGGGAAGGAATAATAAGAAAAAGGGTAAGAATGGGAAGGGTAATACGAATAAAACCAAAGAGCATGTTGGTGAGGGTCAAAAGGATAAAAATAAAGTGAATTTTCCATGCAAGTTATGTACTGGAGACCATCTTACTCACCTTTGCCCTAAAATTCAGGATGCGCAGCGCTTGTTAGCTCAGCAGGGTTCTTCCAGTTCCCAGGCTATGTTGAAAAACCCTTTTCCCCAAGGAAAACAGCTAGTTGTTGGCACGAATCAAAATACTGGGGCTTCCTCTGGGGGCACCCAGGAAGGGGAAATTCCATCAAACATATACATGATGAGTGCTCACGTGGATGTCGCTACGAGATCCCATGATTATGGCGAAGAAGAGTCTTTGAAAGATAAGGGTGATCCTGATGCTACTGAGCCGCTTCATATTACGAGGCCTACTGTTGAGCCTATACCTCGGATGCCAAAAGCATCTACTAAGCGTACGATGATTAATCCAAATGCTAGGGCTGCCCAGAACTACTCTATTGTGGAAGATCTGGCGCAGAGTCCTTGTGCCATGTCGGCTCTTGAGGTGCTCCAGTCTTGTCCTTCTCAGCGCAGCGCTCTGCTCACTGCCATTGGGGCTGTTGATCCAAAGAACTCTCTTATGATTACATTTGATATGTCTAATTTTAAAAAGAGACTCCCCCATCATATGGCTTTTCATATCAAATCGTCGTATCGAAAATACAATATTTTTCGAACGGTCGTTGATGAGGGTGCTTCCACATGTGTGATGTCTCTCACATGCTGGAAGGGAATTGGATCTCCCGCAGCTGTTCCATCTGCTACTCTTTTGACTGCGTTTGATGGTCATTCTCACTGACCGCATGGTATTGTCCCAGCTTTGCCCATCTGTGTTGGGGGAAAAACTGTAAATATAGAGGTTGAGATAGTTGATGCAAGCTTGGATTACAACCTTCTGTTGGGGTGAAACTGGATTTATGAGATGGATGCTATTGCATCCTCATTGTTTCGGATTATTTGTTTCCCTCATGAAGGGAGGATTGTTACAGTGGATCAACTGGACTGTCCTCCTATAGACCTGAATGCATCTACTGACTCAACTATTCCAAAGTTGGATAATACCAAGGCGCTTGTTGAGAATTTAGGGGTTGGAATGTATTCTTCCTTGATGGGTACTTTTGATATTCCACCTCCTACGGTTCATATAAATGAAATTTCATCCTCCAGGGCTCCTCTTCGAAGAGAGTTCTTCAGAACTCATTATTTTTCAGACCCTTGGACCTTACCTTCCCCTACCACCACATTAGTGGAAGGTCAAGTGGGTGGAATGGCATTTCCAATGTCTGCAGCTGAGATTGCTTATCAGTCTATTGTTGACTCTGCAGAGTCCATTCCAACTCGTCTTTCTCCGAATGAGTTGGATGGAGATGTGGCTCCGGCTTGGACACTTAGTTCTTCTTCTGCCCAGGATTGCCTTGATACCACTCTTCCATCTGAAGAGGCCATCCTGGAAGCTATGACTGGTATAGATAGACCGTGGGATGATTTGCATCATCGGTCTTACTTTTTACCTGACTTGAGTGAAGTTGAAACAAGTTTTCCAAGTCCTCAGTCTCCTGGTCCTGTTTGCCCAGTCCTGAACCCTTTAGCACCAACACAGGTGTATGCTGAAGGGAACATGGCTGTGATTTCTCCAACTATCCCGGTGAACATTTCCAGGGATCCCAATGTTATTGAGAATGTCTTCATCGGAGCTGAATGTTCCCGTGAAGAGATTCAGATTTACACCGATCTCTTTAAAGAGTATAGGGATGTATTCGCTTGGTCTTATGAGGAAATTCCTGGTATAGATCCATCTATTGTCTAGCATGAGATCAAGACTTACGAAAATGCTAAGCCTGTGAGGCAAAAAATTCGTCCGGTCAATCCTAGGAAGGCAGCAGCTATCAAAGCTGAGGTGGAGAAGCTGCTTAAGGCGGGATTCATTTTCCCTGTTCCTTTGACTGAATGGGTTTCAAACCCTGTTCCCGTAGATAAAAAACAAGGAACAATTCAAGTTTGCATTGATTTCAGAGACCTCAATAAAGCATGTCCTAAAGATAATTACCCCACACCATTTATCGATCAGATCATTGACGAGTGTGCCGGTAATGAGATTTTCTCCTTCATGGACGGTTTCTCCGGATATAATCAGATTACTATCCGTCCTGAAGATCAGCGTAAGACTGCCTTTATTTGTCCCTGGGGTAATTTTTCTTACAAGAAGATGCCTTTTGGTCTTAAAAATGTTGGGGCTACGTTTCAGCGGGCCATGTCATATGCCTTCCACGACATCAAAAAGATTATCGAGGCATATTTGGATGATTTAGCTGCTCATTCTCGAAAGAGGATGGATCATCCTGCTCACCTCCGTCAAATATTTGAACGATGTCGTTTCTATAAGATTAGGTTGAATCCAAACAAGTGCGTTTTCGCGGTTACATCCGGTTGGTTATTGGGATTCATTGTGTCTAGGGAAGGGATTAGGGTAGATCCCTTCAAGGTTGAGGCAATACTTCGGTTGCCTCCCCCATCCTCTATTCGTCAACTTCAAAGTCTACAAGGAAAGGCTAATTTTCTTCGGAGATTTATCGTAAATTATGTTGAAGTTACCAAGGGATTTATGAGATTGTTGAAGAAGGGAGTTCCATTTTTTTGGGATGACTTCGCTCAACGCTCATTCGATGCTTTGAAAAAAGCATTGACCTCTACTCCTTTATTGAGTCCACCTGATTATAGCAGGGATTTCCTTTTGTATCTGGCAGCAGCAGAATCTACCATTGGTATGGTTCTGGTTCAGGAGGATGATGCTCTTGCAGAGCATGTTATTTACTACCTTAGTCGAGGATTGGTAGGACCTGAACTCCAGTACACTCCGATAGAAAAGTTAGCTTTAGCAACAGTTCATGCTGTGCAGCGACTCCGGCATTACGTTATTCTACGAAAAACTTACGTTTTGGCAGCAGCCAATCCATTTCAGTTTGTCCTCAGTAGGCGAGTGATTGGGGGCAAATACAATAGATGGATTGTGATTTTGCAGGAATTTGATCTTGAGTTTATGTCTTCCAAGTCCAAGAAATCATTGGTTTTCGCGGAATTGATCTCCGAGTTGCCCTGTGGGGATGAGATAGTTTATGATGAATCCTTCCCAGATGAACATTTGTTTCTTATCTCTCCACAGGATCCTTGGTATGGAGATATAATTGTGTATCTCCAGACTGCGAAGTTTCCCTCTACTTTTTCGAAAGATGAGCGTCATAAGTTGCGTCACTTGGCTAAGAATTACTTGATCATTGGTGATGCTTTATACCGTCGCGGGGTTGATTCAATCCTGAGACGTTGCTTAACTCTTGAAGAAGCTGAGGCTGTGCTGAATGATTGCCACAGTGGAGCTTGTGTTGGTCATTTATCTGGACTTGCTACAGCCCAAAAGATCTTGCGTGCTGGGTACTTTTGGCCTTCGATTTTCAAAGATTGTATGGAGTCGATCAAAAAGTGTCATCCATGTCAAGTTTATACTCGAAAAATGCGCGCTCATCCAGCTTCGCTTTTTCCAGTCATTACTGTTGGTCCCTTTACAAAGTGGGGTATTGATTATACTACTTGTAACCTGCCTTCCGCTAAAGGTCACAAGTACATTATTGTAGCAGTAGACTACTTTACGAAGTGGGTCGAGGCTATGCCTACTTTTGGGAATGATGGTGAGACTGCAGCTCTTTTTATTTTCAACCAGGTTATTGCTCATTTTGGTATTCCTAGAGAGATTGTCACTGATCATGGCAGTCATTTTCAGAATAGCATGATGGCTGAGTTGGCTCTCAAATTGGGTTTCCGGCAGGAGCATTCATCTCCGTATTATCCTCAAGCCAATGGGCAAGTGGAAGCCATGAATAAATCCTTGAAGACAATTCTTCAAAGGACAATCAATAAAGCTCGATCCAACTGGCATATCATGCTATATCCTGCACTTTGGGCATACAGGACGTCAGTGAAAACTGCAACTGGCTTTACTCCATTTCAGCTTGTTCACGGGTTGGAATCCGTATTTCCCATTGAATGTGAGATTCCTTCTCTTAAGTTAGCTGTTGAACTTGTTCCTGACACTTCTAGTCTTGAAGAACGTCTCCTTCATCTAGAACATCTCGATGAGTAGTGTCAGGATGCTGCCACGATGAATGAAGCGCATAAAAACCGAGTCAAAGTTCAGTACGATAAGGCGGTCAAACCTAGGGTTTTTTCGGAAGGTGACCTTGTTTTGGTCTATGCCCAAGAAAAAGATGCCCTGGGGGCAGGAAAGTTTAAGTCTATGTGGTATGGCCCCTTCATCGTTAAAAAAGTCCTTAAAAAAGGAGCATATACCTTGGTTTATTTTGAAGGAAACGAGTTGCCGGAGCCCAGAAATGGGCTCTATTTGAAAAAGTATTATGCCTAGGCTTCGGCCTGACATTTTGCTTTTGTATATAGTAGTTTTACTTTGTACATATCTGGTTGTTTTTCGATCTTTGATGGGATGGTGATGTTTTTGATCTGCTTTGGCAGGTTGTGTCGGATGTCATGAGTCATTTTGGTTTCGCCGATGGTGCTAGTAGACACACCCGGAACTTAGCTTCCGCGGCTTGGGTGCTTCATTATCCATCCGGTCAGCTGTTAGTATCAAGAGGAGTCTGCATTGGTCCTGCTTCCAATAATATAGCAGAATACACTGCAGTTGTTTATCTACTCTCGGAGGAAATATCTTTGGGTGTTGATTCGTTGGTAGTTTTCTTGGACTCTCAGCTGGTGGTGTCGCAGTTGAACAATACTTATCGGGTTCGAGATCCATTTTTACTCTGGTTGTTCTTGAGGGTACGTTTGTTACAAATATCATTTCAATTTTTAACTTTCATTCATATTCCTCGAGCTGACAATTGGATGGAAGACTCATTAGCTAATCAAGCAATTGATTGGCATATTAATCATTCCATACAATAAAATTTAATCATCAAAAACATCATACAATTTTATACATTTGTCACATCACATCAAACATCATTGTATATATATCATCAGAGTGTTCAAAAAACTATACAAAATTTGGATCCATAAGTCATACAAAAATTGGGCTTATGCCCGATCATGTTCAGTCTCAAAAAATATACAGTCATCTGATATATCATATCTATCTACTCCTGTGGTCCCTGCCCAGAAGTTGTGTTCCTATAGAACACGATCGCGGTGGCAACTCGGCGGAATAACCGTACCCAGTCACGGGGTACTCCTACCACCCGTCTCTGGATGGCTTCAGGCAGATCTTCCACTGCAGCCATAGGTACTTGGCGGGTTAATCCCTCCAAGTTCCTCTGTACAGCCTGGAGGGTCCTGTCTGGATCTACTGTATCCGCCTCGCCTCTGCGACGCTTATGTCGTGGGTAACCCTCAGGTCGAACTGGTCCAATATCTGTATCATGATCATTTTAAAATTGTAAGTCATTTTGAATCCAATCAAAAACATGTTTGTTTTCCACATTTTTTCACATATATTGAAAAAATCCAAAAAATTATATAAGTCAAAAATTGCAAACTTACCGACTATACCCCATGCCGCGCCAGGTGGAATGACGAGGTCTGGATCGCCTCGGAAATCCATCTCGGCATAGGGATAGTCCTCCACAACGATGATTTGTTCTCCCCACCATTGGAAGAACTCATCATCCCAAGTGGTTTGGGGAACTTCACTTCTCCCCAATCTCTTCATCAAGTCAGCCCATCGGGAAATTCTTGGGTCTCTCGGGCTGCTGATAGAACAGATCACTTTGGGTCTCAGCCCAGGAATCTTCTCAAAGAAGAATGTCATCAAGATTGTACCATATCCAAAATGTTTTGTCTTTACTTTTCGGATAGAAGTCAATTGTTGCTTCATGTTCATCAATAGAGCTGTGCACCAATCATATAAATGAGTTAAGCATTCCACTGCTATACTCATTTGAGTCCTGGATGCCTGGTGTAGGGAAGCAGATCCCGCTACCCTGCCAATGGTAAAAAGGAGAATTTTCATGTGCAAGTCTCTTAAATATTTGATAGCAATTTGAGTTCCAACTTTCTTGGAACCCTCTACGCAGTAGACGTGGACGTAATCTTCCACGGTTAGCCCTCCCAAAGGCTTACCATGCAGATCTCCTGGCTCCCCCCTCTGGGAGAGTCCAGTGATAAAATAGATATCTTCCACCTCGATGTGTATGGGCATTTGATCTATTATGAAGTAGTCTTCTTCCGGTTCCCAATAATTCACAAGCATTTCGAGCAACCGGACATTACTCTTCATATTTGGCATTTTGAAAAACTTGAGCAATCCACAATTTCGGAGAATATTTAGTGATACTTGGTCCTGCATGACTTCATTTTCAATGGCACTGTGCTCACGCTCTCTCCAAGATATAGTCATCCTACAAAGATTCAATAATTTGTTCATTAGATACATGTTTTTTCATTTTGGGTTGTGCATACGTGACTTTCTTTATGCACAGTCGTGTATATACGCGACTTGGTCATTATAAACCCACGTATGCGCAAACCCGTGATTTTAAACAAATGGTTCTATGGTGAAAATTCCTAATTTTTAACTTATGAACGGACAAAATGAATAACAAGGATGAATTAAGAGCTTACCTAACAAATTCGGTGAAGTTTGACGGTCGATTGCTCCTATTTTGACGAAAGAGGCCTTTTCTCCAGAGCACTTTTTCCCAAATCAGCAATGTAACAATGAACCAAATATGAGGTAACTTGTGTATTTATGCCCAAAATTGAAAATTTTTTGCAAAAATTTGTTATGCTTATTTTTTCAATCTATCTTAAGCTGCATAACCCGGATGCTTGGAAGTGCCCAGATTGGTATATTTTCAGGTACATTTTGACAAATTTGAGATTTTTCCCGGTTTTTGATCCATGACTGCTGACCCGTCATGGCAGGTATATGATCTTCACTGGCATATAGGTTAGGGAATCCACTTTCCGTTGCATTTTTCATACTAGCCTCCATTCTGATCACTTGCCATAGGGTCGATCCCATCAGGTCATGAGTATTACACCCATTTCACTCGTCGATTATTTAATCATGACTTGGTGGTAGAGCCTTCCTTTACATGGGCTTCCTAGTTAGTTCCTCGCTAGCATTTGTTGCCCATGCTACGTTTTATGTAGGCTCGGGAGTCCTCTTTAGTCCCGCCATGACTTATGTGTTGAAGCTTCATTCTTCTTCTTCCTCACTATCATTTTTCGGGCTATTACCCTAGAGGCTCCCTGGTGTTGTTGAGTTGTATTACTGCATTGCATATTGGCTACTTGTTTATCCTGGCCTTTAGCCGGCTTCATTTTGGACTCAATGTTTAAGCCAACTTTTGACCTTGCCTATATGTACAAGTTAAACATTGCATGCACTTGGCTATCATGACTTGACACCCTTTTTACCCATGGATGGAACATTCCTCTGAGTATCGCTTACCATTTTCCGCCACCTTGCATTGAGCATAGGATCATTCCAATCCCAGGAACTAGTGCATCTGTTTCTTGATACTCGTTCTATCCATTATACCATAGCATTCTTTTATTCTTTTTCAGGCTTATTATATGAAAAAGACAAAAAATCAAATATAACAAAAAGAGCGGGAACGGGATGTAACTTCGTTATTTGATGGCAGTACAGTGTCAGTTTTTCGCCCTTGAACAAAGCATATACACTTATATATATTTCCTCCATTTGGGATGGTTTTAGTTTTGACCTAGGTTCAGCCTTTACCTTGTTTCACTTGTCAGTTCTCCCCCGGTTGGTTATCTCTTCCAATCATATGGAGAGTTTGTTCTGCCTCCTGCATAACAAACTTATACAGTGTCACTCTTTACTACCATGGTCATCACGAGTCATGCTTTTGTTCAAGGGAAGTCTAACCAGAGTCGGCCATTCTGCGGTGTCTCTTGACTCATTATTCAGTCGACCTTCCCGGTCTTGTCAGTATCTTGTTCTATCACATCAGATGTTTTGGTCCTTTTTCTCGCGCTAGTTTGAGAAGGTCTCCATTGAATTCTTGCTGGCAGGTTTGTCTCTTATCGACTACGACACATTGCTCTGAGAGGAAACTTAGAGCTACACCCTGGCCCTATTTCCATTATTGATAGGTGACCTTGTGCTCAGCATTTGATCATCATTATGGGTCTTTGACTGAGTGGTTTCCCCTGTGTTCGACGTCAGCATACATTATCACACTTGGGATTCGTGCAGTACCTTGATTTCCATTTGACCCTATTGGTGGATATCTCGCCTTTGTGTCAGCTTTCATTATTGGTTGGTTCAGAGGGTTTCTTCCGTGCACTAGCTTCATCTTGTGCATGTCAGAAACGTACTTCGGTTTTGGTTCCATCACTCTACTTCGTCTGATTCCTTCCAAATCTTGGCCTGCGGGTTACACTCGCGCTGGACTGATGTGGGATGCCTTAATGCCTTCCTTCCAGCAGATCTTTTCCCATCGACTCCGACTCATTGCTCTAGGAATAAGGTCTAGAGTATTTTTGTCAGTACCTTAGGGTTTGCAGTCATCAGTGGCAGACTCTTCGCTATCGACAGTGGGGATTCATCATTGCCTCCTGATTGGTAGATTCTTCCAAGTGTTCGACTTCAACTCATTCATTTGCACTTGTTAGATTGTACTGGGGCACCTTGACACTCATTTTCATTATTGGTGGGTTGTCTCGCGTTGGTTAACGGTTTACATTATTGACCGGTAATCCAACGATTTCTCACATGGTCGACTTCAACTCATTTATTCCCATTGTGTAGAATTGTGCCATAGTGATCGGTGAAGACCTCGGGTTGCATCAGCATTTCTCGGTTCACTTTTGACAGTCCATTCAGTTTCTGCCAGTGATGTCGTTCACCCTTATATGTTGCAGTGTCAGTACAGCAGCATCCTATATGTTGGCTCCCGAGTTGCGTGATTGTACCATGTGTTCCACCCCTTATGATTTGGTACTTGGAGATTTAGTTACTTATATGATCAGACATCCAGTTTCAGCATCATTGATCAGCTTTCTATATGTGATACTTAGACATTGATTCTGACTTGTACTTCCGAGCCATGCTCAGATGATTCATTGTGTACTTTCAGTTCAGCTATACTTGTATACATTTTGGATCTATTATGTACTTTCGATATGATGTATTTTTGACTGAGCATGGGTATGCCCACCTCAGCATGAGTTGACTCTCTATTTTCTTTCATTGGTTTTTGGCAGGCTGAAATCTGGTGAAGTCCTCTCTTGTCCTTGCGAAGTTCTTTCTATGTGCATAATACATTTTGGCCATCATGTACCCCTTCTGACCTCATATATTAGGGGGCATCTGTTATAGCATCATTTTCACCTTCATATGATTCATGATTGCTTTTATGGCTTTGGGCACCCATTCCTACAGACTTGGACAAAATTCACTAAAAAACAGTGTAAAAATCCCCATACGCGGTTATGCCCAGACTTTTCCGCGTGTATACGCGAGTCCACATGTAATTTTCCGCGTATGCCATTAAAATCATTAAAAAATATATAAAAATTCCCTATTTTCGGGCTGGGTTGATGGTTACTCCAGTAGTTCAACCACCCCAGCACGTGGCCAACTGTTTCCAACTGATTGAAACTACTTTGAGGAAGTATAAAAGCCCCTCATGTGTATGGCCTAAGGGAGAGAGAAATTTTATAGATATTATACTCTGTTGGAATCCCAATTCAAGTCTGAATTCCCGTGCCTCCTGCACTTTCCCAGATTTTTACAGGAAACCCTTGTTTCCTGGAGATGTTCATCAGTTTATATGCCATCTTGAGTGCACAAGTCTTGAAAGTATCTTAGCGAGGCAAGGGCGGGACGGATCTGGATGACGGTATGTTCGAAGATCGTGGAAGGATTCAGATGATATTTCCACTTTTTATTACTGTACATGTTGTTCGTAATGAAGAAGAACCATCTTGTTCCTGAAGTCACGTGTTAACATCTACTTGTATATGTGAAAATATTATTATTTAAGCATTTATTATTGTTTACATGATGTTTCACATGGTTTTCACTGACATTTAGGGTAATTATATGATGTACAACTAGATTTCCATGCACGTTTCTTCTTGGTTTTCAGGTTAAGGAGGAAGAAGGGTTGATGGGGGTTTGGAACCCGCGAGATCTACATCAAACGTAGGATTACAGGTGAGTTCTACTATCGATGTTATCTAGTTTTTAGCATACAAGTGTGGTTGTGTGAGTCCTTCTTGAATAGCATCCCCTGATCTGTGGAGGTTTTGACCCAACAAACCTCTAGGGTGTTTTTTCCCGAAACAGAACTGGTGACTCCATTGGGGATCACATTTTTGTGATTCCCCTGTTGGGTGGTTTCAGTTGTTTTAAAGGTTTCCAACAGTTTGAATCATTATTACCAGTCCAGTTAACTTTTTCTCAGACAGACTGAAGACCTGGTTCTTTATCTAGGCTTGATCTTTTTTATTTTTCATTATTTACCTTTTCATACGCGAGTTTGTCTATACACAGATGCATATACACACAGTTTGCTTCAAAGGAAGTCGCGTATACGCGGGTTTCCTTTGACACAGTCGCGTATGCACGCTTGTTTTAAAACTGTCAAGTAGCGTATGCCTGGGCAAATTTTGAAATTTTTGATTTCTTGACTTTTTAGTCTTGTCTGCCTGTGGAGACCTGTTCCTGCAGTGTCTTTATATCCTCTGGATTGTGTTGAAAGTGGTCATTGATCTTTTTTCTCTCTTGTTTGGTTGAAGACTAGCTTATCTGGCAAATCTTGTTTTTAGTGCTTGCATTTCTGGTTCGAGTACCAAGATCTCTTCCTGGGGATTCTTGGCTATTATGTTTCATCAGGACAGAGAGCTTTTGCTCATATACTCTTTCCTAGCCTTGTGTCTTGCTTTGCACTTCGATTTTTGCCCATTTTTTGGTTGGTTTTCTTGAGTTCAGTTGACTAGGTATTGTTGCAATTTTTGAAGAGTCTTTCTTGGTTCTTTGAAGTTTTTGTTTGCTGCAAGGTTGTACTATTCTTCTAGGCTGAGTTACTGAGTTTCTTGTCTTCTTTTGCTCATATAAATCTTGCTACTAAAGTGGCACTATAAGATTTGGAGCGTTTTTGAAGTTTTGCTTGAAATTCAGAAGTTGTTTGGCTTGGGATTTGATAGTCTTCTTGGTCTCTTCGAGCTCTTCTTTTTATAAAATTCAAAAGCTCAAAAAACATTTTGTTTTTTCATTTGCTTTTGTTTTGCATTTTTGTTTTCGTTTTGTTACATCTTTTGAAGCTTTGTTGAGATTTCTTGCCTTTGGTTTTTGACTTGATTTTGGAAAGGAATTGTCATTGGTTTCTTCCTCTTGTTTTCAAGCATATTTTGATGTCTTCATATTGAGAGTTTCTACTTTTGGGAACTAGTTTTGTGGACAATCAAAAAGTGATAGAACTGAAGGATTGTTGGGAAATTTCTCTTTGCTTTGTTAGGATTTGCATCTTAGAATTTGCATGCTCTTAGTTATTTGCATTAGGTGCACTTAAGCATTTGTAGTCATTTTCATAGATTTTGCGAGTGTGAGTTTGATATTTGAAAAGAAAAAATATATAATCTCGTAGAACCCGTGTAGAAATTTCTTTTCATCGAAAGGAAATTACTGCATTTGCATGTAGTTTGGTTTTCATTAATTTCTTTTCTGCGTCACAAAACACCACGAGTTTCATTTCCATATCCCTTTGACTTAATATAACAGCCGATTAAAATAAGCGCTATAATTTAAAAACAACTAGCAAGTTTTTTATTAAGTGTCATACACCAACTAGCTAGGTTGTAGGGCCTTGGATTAGGTGAGTGGAGAGTTAACTCTCCAAGGCCGCTCAAACAAAAACATAGAAGTTGATTAATTGAGCGAAATCCAACTCCGTTAGCTGGACCAGGAAAGCTCTCCTCCAGAGAGTCAAGCGGGAGGGGAAGTGAAGGCCGAGAAGAGAGATACCCCCTCTCTGATTTGCTGAATCTAACCTCAAGACCGTTCCGCCCGGCTTCTGACACAGATTGGTGCCCATAGTTTCCTTTCCTAGGTTCCACATAGGTGACTGCGGGGGGGAATACCCGTGGTACCTGAGGCAGACGTCGTATCACTTCCAGCAGTACTTCTGGGGGGTGCCCTTGCGAAGCTTGGGTACTTGTGCTGGCAAAGGCTGTTGTTAGGAGGTCAGCGTAACTGTTTCTGTTACCTTCGCTAGTAGGCCTGGGCCGTAATTATCCCAGACTACTTTCGGGAGGTCCTATTCTTCGCTTTCTTGTATTTTGGTGTCCGGTCCTAATCACTCGGAGCGGAAATACCTGAAGGTTGTTTGCTTGATTGTATCTCAGGGATTTTTTGCAGTGAGTGCTCTTTGCTCCTAGCTTGCCTAGCTTTATACTTTTTTGAGTCTAATTAAAATTTTTTAAAGTGGCTGATCAAGCGCCTCGTCGATCGAGGAGAATCCGGGGGTTATATCCCAAGAGTCCAGAGCCTTCTTCAAGAAGGCGTAGGAGTAATTTAGTAGGTGAGTATCACACTATGGCGTCTGACGCAGTGGAGAGAGATCCTCCACAAGGGATTGAAGGTTTCATAGCTGGTTCTGGTGTTGGTTCCGAGAGGAGCGCTCCGCTCACCTCGAGAGTCTTATTTCCGCAGGAAGAAGAAGTACAAGTAGAGGAAGTGTCTCAACCCTCTGAGTCACTTCCATCTCCTCTTCCTCCTGATTATCCATTCGTTGTTGAATACATCGGACCTGAGTCAGAGAGACCGGAAGATCCTCCATATTATTCATACCTTTCGATGGCCACGACTGGGAACGCGGCTTCTGCTGTGAGTGCTGCAGGCATTCAGATTCCTGCTTCTGTTGAAGGAGGAGGCACTATTGCTATATCTTCGATTGCTTCTAGTACTGCTGTGTTTGGCTCTGGTTTCACCCAAGCACATGCTTCTCATTCTGGTCCCTTTTGTTTTGGAATGCCCACTAGTGGGATTCCTTCTTTTTCCTTTTCCGCTGCTGCAGCTGCATCTACACCCATGTCTTCCATGGCTAGTGGATCAGCTTCTTTTCAGGGGTTCCCCTTCGGAACTGGGCATATTCCTAGTTTGAATCCTTCTTTAGGGTCCTTTCCGTTCACTTCCCAGACTCAGAGTTTCAACCCTTGGTCTAGAGGTCAGAATTAGACCACTTTTACAGGTTAGAACCCTGTATTCACTACAGCGGGGGCAGGGAATCAGTTTTACGCTGGTCACCAAGGGAATACTTCTTTCCCTTCATCGAGTGCTTATCAGACCTTTTCTCCTCTTTCTAATGCCTGGAACCCCTATCAAAGGCTTTCCTCTTCATTTCATACTTCACCGGAGGGAACTGGTCCGGTCTTTGGTAACTCTGCGTTGGGAGGAGGTTCTTCTCCTTTTTCTACGAGTTCTTTTTGGCAACCTGGTGCCTTATCAAATCTAGGGTATTCTTTTCAGAATGTAGGGAATTCATCCCATCAAGGATGGAATCCTCAAGCTTCGCCTCATTTACCTTTTTTGGCAACGTTAAACTTGCCAGATCTGTCGAAATTGACGAATGATCCGATCCGGTACAGTCCGGGGTGGCCTCCGGTTCCCACCAAACTTCCTTCAGACATTCCAAAGTTTGAAGGCAAGAATGGAGAAGATCCGGCTGATCACATCACCACCTTCCATTTATGGTGCTCTTCTAACTCCCTGATCGATGATTCAATTAGGTTGAGATTGTTTCAACGCACCTTAACTGGAAACGCTGCCAAGTGGTATATTGAGTTAACTGGGGGCAGTTTTGCTACATTTGGAGATCTGGCTGTTACATTTCTAAATCATTTCCAGTTGCCCGTCCGTTATGACGCCGGGACTGAACTCCTAGCTAATTTTAAACAGGACGACGCAACCCACATTTCTGACCATATTCAGGAATGGTGGAGAAGGAAGAGGCTTATTAAAGCTCATATTCCAGGAGAATTCCTTTTGGAATGGTTTCTGAAATCTCTGCAGTCAGACATTTCTAAAGATGTATCCCTGTCTGGGGTATTTTCTGAGGAACAGGCTATTTTTAGGGCCCAGCAGCTGGAACTGATATATTCTCAGTCTGGAGTCCTTCATAAATATTTGCCCAATGCTCCTCACTCCAAATTAGATTTATCCAAGACTAAGCCTGGTCCTCATGGTGATGGACTTATTGGGTCGATCAATAGTGGTGCAGCTAACCTGCTTACTCAATTGCAGCAGTTGTCTATACAATCTGCTCCTTCTGGTCAGGCTGTGCTTGCTGAGTCATCGCCTTCCCAATATTTGTCGGTAAATGCCGTCCAAACTTCCGATCCCAAAGGAAATCAACAATCCGAAGGGAAGAAGAAGGGACGTAATAAGAAAAAGGGCAAGAATGGGAAGGGTAATGCAAATAAAACCAACGAGCATGTTGGTGAGGGTCCAAAGGATAAAAAGAAAGTGAATTTTCCATGCAAGTTGTGTGCTGGAGACCATCTTACACACCTTTGCCCTAAAATTCAGGATGCGCAGCGCTTGTTAGCTCAGCAGGGTTCTTCCAGTTCCCAGGCTGTGTTGACAAACCCTTTTCCCCAAGGGCAACAGTTAGTTGTTGGCGCGAATCAAAATACTGGGGCTTCCTCTGGGGGCACCCAGGAAGGGGAAATTCCGTCAAACATATACATGATGAGTGCTCACGTGGATGTCGCTACGAGATCCCGTGATTATGGCGAAGAAGAGTCTTCGAAAGCTAAGGGTGCTCCCGATGCTACTGAGCCGCTTCATATTACGAGGCCTACTGTTGAGCCTATACCTCGGATGCCCAAAGCATCTACCAAGCGTACAACGATTAATCCAAATGCTAGGGCTGCCCAGAACTACTCTATTGTGGAAGATCTGGCGCAGAGTCCTTGTGCCATGTCGGCTTTAGAGGTGCTCCAGTCTTGTCTGGCTCAGCGCAGTGCTCTGCTCACTGCTCTTGGGGCTGTCGATCCAAAGAACTCTCTTATGATTACGTTCGATATGACTAATTTTAAAAAGAGACTTCCTCATCATATGGCTTTTCATATTAAATCATCGTACCGGAAATGCAATATTTTCCGGACGATCGTTGATGAGGGTGCTTCCACATGTGTGATGTCTCTCACATGCTGGAAGGGAATTGGATCTCCTGCAGCTGTTCCATCTGCTACTCTTCTGACTGTGTTTGATGGTCATTCTTACAGACCGCATGGTATTGTCCCAGCTTTGCCCATCTGTGTTGGGGGCAAAACTGTAAATATAGAGGTTGAGATAGTTGATGCAAGCTTGGACTACAACCTTCTGTTGGGGAGAAACTGGATTTATGAGATGGATGCCATTGCATCTTCATTATTTCAGATTATTTGTTTCCCTCACAAAGGGAGGATTGTTACGGTGGATCAACTGGACTGTTCTCCTGTAGACCCGAATGCATCTACTGACTCAACTATTCCAAAGTTGGATAAGGCCAAGTCACCTGTTGAGAATTTAGGGGTTGGAATGTATTCTTCTTTGATGGGTACTTTTGATATTCCACCTCCTACGGTTCATATAAATGCAATTTCATCCTCCAGGGCTCCTCTTCGAAGAGAGTTCTTCAGAACTCATTATTTTTCAGACCCTTGGACCTTACCTTCCCCTACCACCACATTAGCGGAAGGTCAAGTGGGTGGAATGGCATTTCCAATGTCTGCAGCTGAGATTGCTTATCAGTCTATTGTTGACTCTGCAGAATCCATCCCAGCTCCTCTTTCACCGGAAGAGTTGGATGGCGATGTGGCTCCGGCTTGGACACTTAGTTCTTCTTCTGCCCAGGATTGCCTTGATACCACTCTTCCATCTGAAGAGGCCATCCTGGAAGCTATGACTGGTATAGATAGACCGTGGGATGATTTGCATCATCGGTCTTACTTTTTACCTGATTTGAGCGAAGTTGAAACGAATTTTCCAAGTCCTCTGTCTCCTGGTCCTGTTCGCCTAGTCCTGAACCCTTTAGCACCAACACAGGTTTATGCTGAAGGGAACATGGCTGTGATTTCTCCAACTATCCCGATGAACATTTCCAGGGATCCCAATGTTATTGAGAATGTCTTCATCGGAGCTGAATGTTCCCCTGAAGAGATTCAGATTTACACCGAGCTCTTTAAAGAGTATAGGGATGTATTCGCTTGGTCTTATGAGGAAATGCCTGGTATAGATCCATATATTGCCCAGAAGGAAATCAAGAATTACGAAAACGCTAAGCCTGTGAGGCAAAAACTTCGTCCGGTCAATCCTAGGAAGGCAGCAGCTATCAAAGCTGAGGTGGAGAAGCTGCTTAAGGCGGGATTCATTTTCCCTGTTCCTTTGACTGAATGGGTTTCAAACCCTGTTCCCGTAGATAAAAAACAAGGAACAATTCGAGTTTTCATTGATTTCAGAGACCTTAATAAAGCATGTCCTAAAGATAATTACCCCACACCATTTATAGATCAGATCATCGATGAGTGTGCCGGTAATGAAATTTTCTCCTTCATGGACGGTTTCTCCGGATATAATCAGATTACTATCCATCCTGAAGATCAGCATAAGACTGCCTTTATTTGTCCCTGGGGTACTTTTTCTTACAAGAAGATGCCTTTTGGTCTTAAAAATGCTGGGGCTACGTTTCAGCGGGCCATGTCATACGCCTTCCACGACATCAAACAGATTATAGAGGCATATTTGGATGATTTAGCTGCTCATTCTCGAAAGAGGATGGATCATCCTGCTCACCTCCGTCAAATATTTGAACGATGTCGTTTCTATAAGATTAGGTTGAATCCAAACAAGTGCGTTTTCGCGGTTACATCCGGTCGGTTATTGGGATTCATTGTGTCTAGGGAAGGGATTAGGGTAGATCCCTTCAAGGTTGAGGCAATACTTCGGTTGCCTCCCCCGTCCTCTATTCATCAACTTCAAAGTCTACAAGGAAAGGCTAATTTTCTTCGGAGATTTATCGTAAATTATGCTGAAGTTACCAAGGGATTTATGAGATTGTTGAAGAAGGGAGTTCCATTTTTTTGGGATGACTTCGCTCAACGCTCATTCGATGCTTTGAAAAAAGCATTGACCTCTACTCCTTTATTGAGTCCACCTGATTATAGCAGGGATTTCCTTTTGTATCTTGCAGCAGCAGAATATAATATTAGTATGGTTCTGGTTCAGGAGGATGATTCTCTTGCAGAGCATGTTATATACTATCTTAGTTGACGTTTACTATCTTAGTTGACGATTGGTAGGACCTGAGCTCGGTATAATCCGATAGAAAAGTTAGCTTTAGCAAAGAGTTCAGGCTGGTACGATAAAATTACATTCTTACATAAAATCATAACGCACACTTCAAAATTTTTGGAGCCCCCCTTTTTTGAAACTAAAGAAGAAAAAAGCCAAGTAAAGTTCTAAAGGCAAGTCGCTAAGTCGCATATACATTATTTGCGACCCATCGGCTGTCATTTCTGCGACCTAAGTGTGCAGTGCATTGGGTCGCGAAGTCGAGTTTGATCAGCTGGGCCGCACGACCTGGCGACCTTGAGGTCACTAGGTCGCAAGGTCGCAAAATAAAATTTTAGAGAAATTAACGCTCGAGCGACCTTTGCGACCCTGGCGACACCGAAGGTCGCGAGGTCATGGTCGCAAACTTGCAACTTGCGACCTCATTAAATGTCGCACGTGCGACCTTTTTTTATATAAGGTCGGGTCGCTGGAGTCGCATTGCTTGACTCCCGGTAGCAGCGGGTGCTGCGGCGGTCGGCCCGCGCGTTTTCTTAGATGGGGTGCCTTACTTTTTCCCTATGTTTCCCTCTTAAGCATTTCTTGCCATTATTGAGCCTCCCCACGGTCTTATTTATTTGCTGGTAAGGATGTGGGGTTTTCTTTGGAATTTCACTGTCGTTTTGTTTCCCACAAACCCCAAGGTCACCCGTCTCTTGCCTAATTCCTCATGGCTGTGCCTTATGGTCAGTTTAGGCCCTTTCAAACCGCAGACTTTTCCCATTAAAGAAAGTTTGGCCGCAAGGTCGCACGCGCGCGAAACCTCCGTGAGTCGCAAGTGCGACCTGCGACCTAGCGACCAGGTCGCAAGGTCGCAAGGTCGCAAAACTCCCACTCAGCGACTCTGCGACCCTACGACCTAGTCGCAAGGTCGCGAGGTCGCAGGTGAGTCGTTTTGTAGATCAGCGACCCAGCGACTCCCAGAGAAGAGTCAATTAAATCTTTGCATGTACGGACTCTATTTAGCCATTATCATCATGTCTTTCTTATCCTGTGATTCTGTTCTAAATGCAGCAGGTGAATTCAGAGCAGACACAGTACCGGTCCTCTCCGACTCTAGCAATATGGCACCCCGGGTATCCCGAAGGAGAAGCAGGCAGGTGGTGGAGGAAGAATCAGACACAGACATACAAATATCTCCGTCGCCAATATACAGAGACACCCTTTGCACCTTCGCAAAGGAGGATAGCCTGAGGTGGTATGAAGTATACCGTGAGTTCGCCATGCTAGAAGAAGATTTCCTAGAAGATCTCCCGGACCGTGAAATATACCTGAAAGTCAAAAAGTCCAAATTACACCTAGCTGGGTCACATCCTGCCATCTTTCCATGCCCAGAGATGTTGGACTGGATCATACAGAAGACGGATCCGAAAAGCTTCGCAAATCCGAGATAGTGCAGGGAAAGCTTTCGCAACATTGGAAAGTTCAAGAGCACAGGTCTACTACTCGCTACCCAAAGCAGAGGTGAACTTCACCCCAAGATGGTTTGCTGCAAATGAAGTGCTGATGGTTGACACGATCAGAAGATGGTGGGCAGAACCAGACAAATTTAAGATCAAAAAGGACCAGGAGTACCCGGTGGCCAGTCTGAGGAAGGTTTATAAGCTAGTTGCCGCCATGCTATGCAGGATATATGGGCATTCGGACGCCACCACCTTCAACGGAACATGGGCAACCATCATGGAGCACGTAACAGTCCACGGCACTCGGTTCAATTGGGCAGGAATATTAATGGGCTCCATGCACACAAATTTAGCCTCAGCTTTAGCCCCAGATGAGGGAGCGCCATCAGAATTCTACATGGCTTCGTATCTGTTAGATGCTGTCTGTGCCCAGATGCATGTTGAGGGATGGCCACATAACTGGGACCCCGAACAGACCCAGGCAATACACTTGCAGACCAGGGTATTCTGGGAATCCAGGTACAAGGCGGACATCGAACAAATCTCTCACATATTCATTCCCGCCCTCTACGGGAAACTATTTGGTCAAGACACCCCCTGCATGTCTTGGCGAGCAATGGAGACACTAGGTCAGGTGGCACACTGGTTCCCATTCGCCGAATTCACAATCATCCAAGTATTTGGCTCGTTTAAAGCACCACATGCTCTACCTAAGTTTATTACCGATAAGGTGCTCATACAGGAGGTGTGTTTCTAGATGACCACGGGCTTCTCTAACGTCCTTACCAAAGGGAAGAAGAAACCTTGGCCTGCTCTGCCTCTCACCATTGGTGCTTATACGGTCAAGGACTCCAGAGAAGTAGCGCGTGCAGGGGAAGAGGTGAAAAGCTATCACTTCAGAAATCTGGATTGCCGAACTTATGACCCAGTCAGGATAGTTCCTGAACATTGTAAAAGGGCCAATTTTATATGGAGTTATCAGCATGTCGAGCGCCCGGATGAAGACGAGAGAAGAAATTGGTATAACGCAAACAGGCATCTCTCGCCAGGAATCGACTCTGATCGAGAAGAAGAAGAGCATCAGAATTTAGGAGAAAGAAGCCAGAAGCTTGGAGGCTCTTCTTCCTCCAAAGATAAAAGAACACAGACCGGTACGAGACCTGACACCACAGATCAGCAAAGGGAAGCAGAATCCCAAGCCAAACTGGAAGAGGAGAAGAAGAAGAAGGAAGATGAAGAGAATCGTCGGAAAAAGGCGGAGAGCAGGCCGCCGCGGCGGAAAGAGGAAGGAAAAGGGAAAGGCAGGCGGGAGAGCGAGCAGAAGAAAGAAGAACATGACAAGGCGGAAGCAGAGCGCCAGCAAAAGGAGAAAGAAAAGGGTCAAACGCAAGATGAAGAAGACGAGCTAATAGATGACATTGACCTATCTCCCCTGGATATCCCAGCAAGTGGCACGGGAAGTACCCTCAATGTTGATGACTTTCCAGGGGAGCAAGAAGAAGAAGTCTTCGACTTGACTAGATTGACATTTGACCAATTCTCTTTCAAGATACGGCAAGAGAAAAGGAAATCCTTAGCGCCAGGCTACCCCGCCATCTCTACGGTCGCCACCGGAAAGGACATAGTCCCAGACACAAGGACAAATCCAGTTATGATAGCGTCAGCAGGCACCGCTTTTGCCGCAGCCACAGAGGAAAATGTCACGAGGATGAGCAGAGAAATTATTTCTTTACAGAACCGGCTAAAAGCGGCAGAGCAGGAGAAATCAAGGCTAGAAAATGAAATGCTCCAGCTCCAGGGCAGGCCCGCTCAAGTGAATGAGGTCCCACTGGCGGTCAAGAAGGAATGTGATGTGTTGGAGATGACAATGAGGCAAGTATACCAAGAAATTCTCACCCTGAAACAAATAGTGGCCCCATTAGCAGAGGCACGGGAAGAAACCAGGCAGAAACACGAACAACTCAAGGAAGCCTCGGCAGCCTTGGACAAAATGATGAATTGGACAGCACAGTATCAGCAAGCTCCCGAACACGTGCCTCGGAAAGATTGGAGTCATACGCAAGAAGCCAAAGTACAAATTCGGATGAGTATGCAATCCAAAGACAAGCTGTCCAAAGATCTGGACAAAGTAGTGTCTGCGTATAATCACCTAATCAGTGGTATCGACTCCATGAACGCTCTTCATCACATTCCATCATTAGGGGCACTAAATGAAACTAAAGGCTGGGAACAGGTAGAGCAGGAAATTCAGTCTTTTCTGCAGCCAGTAAGACAAGCTGCCGCCGCACCGGAATTCGAAGCATCACAAGAGAACCTGAACCGTTTGCTTGTCACCCCAGTGCAAATCTACACCAAGCTTGCTTCTCTCTCAATGATGATCTCCCAGAAGAAGGAGACTCTGGTGCCGAATGCTCTAGAATGTATGCATCGGATAAAAGAGGAAAGCCCTCTTGTCGCTCCTATAACGGCGGATTACCAGACTTGGAAAGACTTCATCAAAGGCAAGAAAGTCGACGCTCCAGAAACCTCAATTGCGCGACCACCTTCATAGTTTCAAACGCTGGGTCGCAGGTCGCATCTGCGACCAAGTCGCAGGTCGCATTTGCGACCAGGTCACAAGTCGCATTTGCGACCAGGTCGCAGGTCGCAATTTTGACAAACAGGAAGTTGAACCGTCGGGAAGTTGAACCGTCGGAAGGCCATAAGTGCAGTTGTTGGATCTATAAATACCCCTGTAGGGAGCATTGTAACGGGCTGGCTCTTTGTGGGACTGAAAGGCATTATTGCATTGTAACTTAAGAAGCATACTCTTGATATATGAAATACAATACATGTTACAACCCCTTTGAGTGGATGATGTGTTTAGCTGTGACAACATTGTGTGTATTCTGCATGCAGTTTCAGAATATCTTCTGATTAATGAATCTGTGTTATTTAAAAGTATCATTCATGCACCATAGCTATCTGTGATTGTGTTGATGATGCTCAAGTTTATTATTTACTTCATGATGAATGTTAATGAACTGTTTTATTAGCATTTCGTTATATCCTTCGGAAATTTAAGGGATATTCTTGCCACAAAGAACTGTTTCTTTGGCGGTCAGATTATCCTGCATGCATACCTCATAGATGTGTTGCTAACGACACTTCCTGAGTGTATGCATTCTGTCTATTACCTTGCTACGCACAGTGTCATATATTGGTTTTATACATCAGTCATGTATTTTGTATCGTGTGAATGAGTGTATGTTTGCAGTTTCAATCAGGTTGCTCGAAACCGGAGAGATAGTCATTTAAGTGGTAGCCGGACCCACACCCCGGACGGGATCCCTACTCCAAACGGTTCAAAGTCTAATTGGGACTTTCTACCGAGGAGATCCCCTACTGTTGGCCGGACATATTTTCCCGTCAACAGATTTGGCGCTAGAAGGAGGGCATGGCATCCTCCCAGCATACAACAGACATTCCATCCCAAACTCCCCGCCGGGAGGTCATAAATAACGAAGTTGCCCTTCCCCCCTTAGAAGATATTCCAACGGTGGAAGCCGGATACTTCGAAATCACTAACGAACAGCTGAGAGCCTTACGCCCAGTTGCCCGTAATCTCATTAGGGATTTATGGTATGCCCCGATCATGGAATTCCTAGCCCACACTAGGACCCCTGTCGATAACATCACTCGCAATGGCGTGCTGGTCCGCACCATACCTGAACTTGTGAATACCATGATTGAGGACCTTGCACGGGCTGTCCAGGAAAATGACCCCGTTACCCACGATAGTGAAGGTTTCCCTGATACGGAACCTTTCCCCGAACCACGGCCTGACTTACATCAGTGGACCAACAACCAAGTGTATTCCCCACGAGAAGGAGAAGGGGAAAGAAGAAATGAGAGAGAAGGTAACACAGCCCGAAGGAATGCGGAGGAAGGAAATAGGCCCCGAAGAAATGAAGGTGGAGTCAACAGGGGCCACGGTCGTGGTGGTAGAGGAGATATCATTCGCGGCCCGAGACACCACGCCAACCATAATCACCACCAAAACCAAAATAGACCCCCTCCTTACAACTGGGAGCTTTTTAGAAACGTGAATAACCGTGAAAGACACCGAGATGAACACTCTCGTCATCATGAAGGAACATCGGTGTCAGGGACGGGAAGTGAGTCTGAAGCAGAAACCCGACATCAGCTTCGCCCCAGGAGGATGCAGCCTCTGGCCTGGATGGCTCAATCCCCATTGGCCCTTTTAGGTCCCCTCCATGATATGCCTAGACACCCAGAGAAGCACCTTCCTAAGTTCGATCCAGAGAAAGGCACATCGGCAGAAGACCATATTAGTAGTTTTTATCTGTCTCTACAAATCATGAGAGTTCAATCCAATGATGTTGCATGTCGACTTTTCCCACACACTCTTGTAAGCCAGGTAGCCACCTGGTACCGCTCCCTACCCAGTGCTTCTATTACTTCATGGGACCAGTTCCGTCGTGTGTTCCTGCAAAAGTTTGCTGAAGATAAAACACCCTCTATGCTCCTCACTGAACTAAGCACCATCAAGTGCCATAGAAAAGAGAAAGTTAAAGACTTTAACCAACGTTTCGCCACCATATTGCAAAAATTTCCTCCAAACTTAGCGTTGGACGATTCTATCACCATCGACTACTATACTAAAGCCCTCCCCAGGGATATTGTCGTTTTCGTCAAACGCGAGGCCCGCGCTACTCTTACAGCAAATTACGCTGCTGCTCTCGCGGTAGAAAAGGACATGTTGTCGATAGGAGTCATGGACCATGACGGGAAGGATGATCTCAAACCAACCACTAAAAGAGGCCAATCTTCCACCCCTAATAGAGAGAGAGAAACTTTTGATTTCGAAAGTATGGCCAAGACCCTCAAACTACTAACAAATGAGGTCTCTGACTTAAAGAGAAAGGGCGTTGAAACTTCAACTACAAATAAACCCCCGAAACCCTTTTTCAAGAAAAACAATCCCAACACCAGCAGGCCTCCATCAAACACCAGCGCCGCTCTCAACGTGGAAGAGATAGGGAAAGACAATTTCTGCTCTTTCCACCAAGCTGCCCATTCTGAAAAAACGTGCCCGCAATGGATTGGCAGCATGACCGCAGTGGTTAACCAACTTTTGGATGATCAAACTCCAGGAAGCCTGACAGAGGATGAAGTCTCTGATCGAGATGAGGTTTCGCTCCTAGATGGGGAATCAGGAGCCTCTGTCTTAACTTTCGATGTAATCCGCGGGGGAGAGAGTCTTGCTCCCATTGATATCAACATGGCAGGCAGTCCCAAGGCTCAGCCCACTCGAAACTACAGTCTTAGAAGCAAAGGCTCTGTTCCTGAACAATCATATGAGGATAAGAAAAGGGCTTTCCTGAGGAAAATTCTTCCTCCTGGAAATGAAGGACAAGCTACACCAGAAAAGCCCATGAATAGTAATAGCAAAGCGAGTCAAAAGACCAAGCTCCCAATGGAACCCACGAAAACCACCACCGAACCTAGTCCCCAAACTGATACTAGCTACAACATAGTGGAGGACATGAAAAAGACCAGGGCTAATATCTCGCTCTACGAGTTGGCCCGCATCACGAACCAAAAGGAACTTATCCTAAAAGCTTTCGCCAACAACCAAAATACGAAGAACGTCAGCAACACGTCTGCACAAACCAGTCCAGATTTCCAATCTATAGTAAACGCGGTTAACACGAATTCGAGAGGATCCACCCCTCCATTTCTCTTATCTTTCGAGATGTTCAATTTCAACGTTCACAATTGCCTCGTTGACTCTGGTGCTTCCACGAATGTCATGCCTCTATCTGTGTGCAAGAAACTCAACATCCTCCCAGAGAAAACTGACGCAAAAATCATTCAACTGGACAGATCACAAGTACCAACAGTTGGAGAATTAAACAATGTCATCATCCGCCTCTCATCCGACTCTAGGGTTCATCAATGTATTGATATTGTGGTTGTTGACATCCCGGAAGCCTATGGTGTACTGCTTAGTAGAGACTGGTCTAGCAAATTGCAAGGATACTTCGCCACAGATTGGTCTCACTTATGGCTACCTTACAAAGGGAGAAACAACCAAATCAGAGTCGAAAGTGAACCATACATGAAACACACTGTAACCGATTTGGATGCCACAAATGAACCCATCAGCTTCGCCCAGGAAGAACTTGGTATGTGTTTTCTAGATTCCATTTTTGGATGTTACCAACCTCCCCAGTCTGCAGTAGGCCCCGAGGTCCTTTCTGAAATGACACTCGTCGCAGAGGAACAAACTCAAAATGTATCACACCAAGCCGAAATTCCTCCGCAAACCACTGCCCCCAAGGATCTGGAAAATGATATATGGACATTGTATTACGACGGTTCCAAGAATCTCGATGGTTCTGGCGCTGGCTGTGTTTTGCTTGATCCGCATAAGAAAAAATTCTTAGTCTCTTGTCGACTCGAGTTCCAATGCACTAACAACACCGCTGAGTATGAAGCTTTGATCCTTGGGCTTAAAAAGGCGCTGGATTTGAAGGTAAAATGCTTGCGGGTCATTGGAGACTCCGAGATTATCACTCGGCAGGTACGCAACACTATTCATTGTTTGTCTCCACATTTGAAGGCGTATCAGCAAGAGGTATGGCGATTAATTTCTGCTTTTGACGCTTTTGGAATTAAGTCTGTTCTAAGAATGCATAACGCAGCGGCAGATACTCTAGCTAATGCTGCCGCCAGGTTTACCCCTTTGAGGGACGGGTTTTCTATTGAAGTTATGTATAAAACATCCGTGCCAGACAATATCACTAATCTGCGTGTTTTTGATGATGATCAACAGGTGCTGGAATTTATGTGTAACTCAGAAATATTCAAAGACGCTGCTATAGATGAAGATGAGCACGACCAGGCTATGCAAAAGGGGTACGAGCAAGTCAAAGGAAACCCCATGCCTAAAGGGGTGGTATCACTGGAAAAGCTGTTTGATCTACAAAATCGGTTCCGTGGGCCCCCAAACGCAAAAGTGCAGAGCTCGATCTTGGCTCATCGACAAGTGAACTTGGGATCAGAAGATAATCCTAAATTCATCAACCTGGGGAAAGACTGCACCCCCCAAGAGGCTCAAGATTTCACTCAACTATTCCGCAAGTATCGGGACGTATTCGCTTGGACATATGAGGACTTACGCACATACGATACTCGAATCATACAACATGTGATACCCATTAAAGAAAATGTAAAACCATTCCAACAAAAGCTTAGGAAAGTACACCCTACAATGGAGCCACTGATTCTAAAAGAACTCAAAAAAATTTTAGACGCCCGCATTATCTTCAAAGTTCGCCATTCCACATGGGTGTCCAATTTGGTGCCGGTACGGAAAAAGTCAGGTGAAATTCGCTTATGTGTAGATTTCCGGAACTTGAACCGGGCCTCGAGTAAAGATAATTACCCAGTGCCCCCTATGGAGCAGATACTACAAGCAGTGTCTGGCTCAGAAATGTTCTCCTTGTTGGACGGATTCTCTGGCTACAACCAAGTACTAGTGGCTGAACCGGACAGGTTAAAGACTACCTTTCGGACTAAGTGGGGAACTTTCACTTACAGGCGCATGCCTTTTGGATTAATCAACGCGGGAGCAACATTCCAAAGAGCTATGGATATAGCATTCAGGGGTCTGATTGGCCAAAGTGTGGTGGTCTACTTGGATGATGTTACGGTGTTCTCTAAACACCGAGGGGATCATTTGTGTCACCTCAGACAGATCTTCGAAAGATGCAGAAAATACGGTATCTCGCTCAACCCAAAGAAAAGCGTTTTTGCCGTAGCAGAGGGAAATCTACTAGGTCACATCATAACTAAACAGGGCATTGTCGTTGATCCGGAACGTGCGAAAGCCATTGCACAAATTTCTCCCCCCAGCAGTAAGAAAGCAATGCAGTCCTTTTTGGGAAAGATAAATTTTGTACGTAAGTTCATATCAGATTTCGCCCAGATAGTGAAACCACTGCAGGGAATGATAAAGAAAAATGCCACTTTCAAATGGAATCAACCCGAAAAGGAAGCTTTCGACCAGATCAAGAAAGCTATAGCCGAAGCGCCTTCCCTCCAGAGCCTAGATTTCGGCAGAGATTTCAGCCTGTACACGTTTGCTTCGGACTCATCCCTGGCAGCCGTACTCACACAAAAGGACAGAAATAATGACGAGCGTCCCATTTCGTTCATGAGCACTGGTCTACAGGGAGCTGAATTAAATTATCCTGAAATCGAGAAACAGGCTTATGCGGTGTACAAAGCGGTCAAACATTTCAGACCATACATCTTGAAAAACCATGTCACAGTTTACGTTCCCCATCCAGCTGTTCGCTCACTATTCATGCAGCAAGAGTTGGGCGAGAGAAGAGGGAACTGGGTTGCGTGTATGCAAGAGTACGACTTAGAGTTTAAGCCGGCACGCACAGTTAAAGGACAGGGTTTATGCCAAATGGCTGCAGAGGCCGCAGGTTCCCAAAAAAGTGAAGAAGATAATTGGGAGCAAGAGATTGATATGTATCAAACTGACGTCATGCCCCAGGAAAGGAACCCGTCTTGGTACTCGGATATCTCAGGATATTTGGCACACGGGGTATTGGACTCAAATCTAGACGCCCGGCAGAAACGTGCAATCAGACTCAAAGCCGCGTCCTACCGTTTAATCCAAGGGAAGCTCTTCAAGAAACATTCCAATGGAGTAATGTTACGCTGCCTAGAACTGGATGAAGCTCAGAAAGTCTTAACCGAGCTGCACGATGGACCAGCAGGAGGTCATTTCGCTGGGGATACCACTGCCCATAAAATTATGCGTGCAGGTTATTATTGGCCAACCCTTTTCAGAGATGCCCACGCATATGTTCGGAAATGCATTCAATGCCAGAAATTTGCAAGCCGAGAAGCGCGTCCGGCTGCTCCTTTGTTGTCAGTAGCAGTAGAAGAACCTTTTCAACAATGGGGTTTGGATGTCATTGGTGAGATTTTACCCCACTCTTCTAAGCAACATAGGTACATTCTGACGGCCACTGATTATTTCACCAGGTGGGTTGAAGCGGTACCATTACGCCAAGTCAACGATCAGGAGGTAATGCAATTTGTCACTCACTCCATCATTACCAGGTTTGGCGTTCCAACTTCCTTAGTGTTTGATAATGCAACGTATTTTTCATCTTTTAAATTATATGATTTTGCATTAGAAAATGGCATTGTTCTCAAACACTCCGCAAAGTACTATCCCCAAGGAAATGGTCTAGCAGAATCAACAAATAAAAATCTGATCCGCATCATCAAAAAGACCCTTCTGTCTCACCAACGAAACTGGCATAATGCTCTCCAAAACGCACTTTGGGCTAATCGCGTCACCCCTAAGTCATCAATAGGCACCTCACCATATTTTCTCGTGTATGGGAAAGAAGCTGTCCTCCCACCCAATTTGTCTCTTCCCGCTCTACAGTTGTCTCAAGAGTGCCACGGTACCCCTTGCCCCGCCTTGCAAACCCGCATTGACACCTTGCTGAAACTAGAAGAGGAAAGGCAGAAAACCCGGGAGAAATTCGCCATCCACCAGAGTCGGATCAAGAAATGGTTCGATAAAAGGTCTGCAGGAGATAAAAAATTTGAAGTAGGAGATCTTGTCCTAAAGTGGGATAAGGCACACGAAGAGAAAGGAAAACATGCCAAATTTCAAGCACTATGGATAGGTCCCTTTCAGGTTAAAGAAAAGATAGGTTCCCATACTTTCTGATTGCAAACTCTGGAAGGGAAAGTTGAGATCCTCCCAGTAAACGGGCATGACCTCAAACACTACTTTACTTAAACCCCCCTAAAAAAAAAAAAAAAAAAAAAAAAAACTAACTAAAACTCTTTCTCCAACGCTGCAAAGAAAACCTTGTCTAAGCTGCCCGCAACCGACTCACTCCTTGAAGAGGTTCTATGCTGATGAAAGGCCCTTCCCGCCGAAACACGGGGCAGTCGAAACTCGCTTGTGATGGGCACCTAAAAGATAATACACGGTCTTACTAGAGTCTTCAAGCATAAGGAACCACCTAGCGGCTTAAAAGGGTGCAAGCAGAAAAGGTCTTGCATAGCAGCAACCGGATCGTGAGGGAACAGGGGGGCTAACTTAAGAGAATTGCAGGGTCATTCGGGAAAAAACCCAAGTCCTCATATGAGACCGGGAGCAACCTCTCTCGCAAGAAAAATAAGTCGGGATCCCTCATCCGCCCGGGCAAAATATGCCCATCTAAATAAGTGCTACAGCACATTCTCAAATAAGTGCAATCACACACAAATAAAGGGGTAAAGGATTGAGAAAGGCTTCTCCCGCGCGAGAGAGGTGATGTAACGACTCGGCCGGGTACGCGACCCGGGGCTCGCGCGGCGAGTGGAGCAACGTTCATGACTCCTCAGGCGAGTGACTCGGCGGAGCCGAGAGGTTTGGCTGGCAGCGGAGCAACACCATGAGGACGAAATAATTGTACCGACTCGCGGTTGTCCAAGGTTTCCCCGAACCTCTCGGTCCCGGGAGTGCGAGGAATTAAAAACTCGGTTGATCTCGCACCCAATAAGCCAAAAGGCCAGGGCAACTATGCGGGGTGGCAAAGGAAGGAAGGCGTAAACTCTGAGGTAAACGAACAAGCTAGTATTAGACCCCTCCCTCCTCCCTCATCGACCCTTCATCGGCAGAGACTGCGAATTCATCCAAAGTGAATCGCCATTTTGTTGTAGCCCCTACAACACCCTCCAAAAGCAAGAAAAATAGCACTCACTTCAAAATTTTTAGAGCCCTTTTCAAACTAAAAGGAAATGCTATGAAAGCTTAAAGGCAGTCGCTAAGTCGCGAAACCATTTTTAAAACAATTGCGACCCTCGCGACCTATAAGTACTCGGGGCTCCCCAAGGTCGCCAGGTCGCCAGGTCGCATGGTTCGGAATTAAAGCATTTGCGGCTCATGCGACCTGTGCGACCCCGCGACCTTAAGGTCGCTAGGTCGCAAGAAGAAGTAATTGAATAAATTTGCGACTCAGCGACCTTGCGACCCAGCGACCTTAGGGTCGCCAGGTCGCAAGGTCGCACTCTACCAATTTGCGACCTCATTAAGTGCTCGCACGTGCGACCCTTTTTTAAAAGGGCAGGTCACTAGGTCGCATTTGTCACTTGCGGCGAAAATTTAGAAAGTGCTCTGACAGGTCGGCTGGCGCGTTTTCTCCCGGGTAAGTTGCTATTTCCTCTCTGTGTTTCCTTCATGAGCATTTCTTGCCCAAATCTGGTCTCCCCATTGTCTTAAATACCTGCTGGGGAGGCTGTAGGGTTTTTCTGGTGAGTTTTTATGATTTTTTGTTCTCCTGTTATCCCCATAAACCCCAGGGTCACATTTTCTTGTCCAGCCCCTCATGGCTTCGTCCTATCCTCAGCCTAGACCCCTTCCAGCCTTGTATGCTAACCGTTAGGAAAGAAATCAACCCCAAGCCGCGCGCGTTCAAAAACCCCGGCAGGCCCTTGCGCGACCTGCGACCCAGCGACCTAGTCGCAAGGTCGCAAAGTCGCATGATCTTCTGTTGGGAGGATTAGCGACCCTTGCGACCCTGCGACCTGGTCGCGAGGTCGCATCTGAGTTCTTCTTCTAAATCAGCGACCCTGCGACCCCAAGAGAACAGTTAATTGAATTCTGCATGTATAGACTATATTTAGCTCATTTTCATCATGTCTTTCTCATCCTGGGATTCTTTCCTGAATGCAACAGGTGAATTTGGAACAGATACGATACCGGTCCTCTCTGACTCTAGCAACATGGCACCCCCAGTGTCCCGAAAGAAAGGCAAGCAGGTAGTTGAAGAAGAAACAGACACAGACGCGCAAACATCTCCTCCGCCAATATACAGAGACACCCTTTGCACCTTCGCAAAAGGGGACAACCTGAGATGGTATGAAGTATACCACGAGTTCGCTATAACAGAAGCTGAGTTTCCAGAAGATCTCCCGGACCGGGAAGTATACCTAAAGGTCAAAAAATCCAAGTTACATCTAGCAGGGGCACATCCAGCCATCTTCCCGTGCCCAGAAATATTAGACTGGATCATACAGAAAACGGATCCTAAGAAGTTCTTGATCCGAGATAGCAAAGGTAAAGCTTTCGCGACGTTGGAGGGCTCAGACGCCCAGGTGTACTACTCGCTGCCCCAACCAGAGGAAAACTTTACCCCGAGATGGGCTTCTGCCCATGAAGTACCTGTGGTTGATACAATCAGGAAATGGTGGGCGGAACCAGACAAATTTAAGGTCAAGAAAGATCAGGAGTACCCGGTGGCCGGTCTGAGGAAAGTGTATAAATTAGTAGCCGCCATGCTTTGCAGGTTGCATGGACGTCCGGACGCCACCACCTTCAACGGCGCATGGGCAACTATAATGGAGTATGTAACGGTGCACGGCACTCGTTTCAACTGGGCCGGTATATTAATGGGCTCAATGCAAACAAATTTGGCTTCGGCTTTAGCCCCAGATGAAGGAACGCCGTCAGAGTTCTATATGGCTTCATATCTACTAGATGCTGTCTGTGCCCGGCTGCATTTTGAGGGATGGCCACATAACTACCACTCCGCACAGACCCAAGCAATCCATTTGCAGACCAAGGTATTCTGGGAATCCAGGTACAAGTCAGATATTGAGCAAATCTCTCAGATATTCATTCCCGCCCTTTACGGGAAGCTATTTGGTCAAGACACCCCCTGCATGTCTTGGCGAGCGATGGAGACACTAGGTCAGGTGGCGCACTGGTTTCCGTTCGTTGAATATACAATCATCCGAGTATTTGGCACATTCAAAGCACCACATGCTCTGCCTAGGTTTATTACCGATAAGGTGCTTATGCAGGAGGTATGTTTCCAGATGACCTCGGGTTTCTCCAATGTCCTTTCAAAAGGAAAGAAGAAACCTTGGCCCGCTTTGCCCCTCACCATCGGTGCTTATACAGTCAAGGACTCCAGAGAAGTAGGGGCTCAAGGGGAAGAGATAAAAGGTTATCACTTTATAAGTCTGGAATACCGAACATATGACCCGGTCAAGATAGTTCCAGAACACTGTAAGAGGGCCAAGTTTAAATGGAGCTATCAGCATGTCGAACGCCCGGCGGAGGATGAGAAAAGAAACTGGTACAACGCAGACAGGCAACTAGCTCCGGGGATTGACTATAACCGAGAAGAAGAAGATCACCAAAATTTAGAAGATAGGAGCCATAAACTAGGAGGCTCTTCTTCCTCCAGGGATAAGAAAATTCGGACCAGTACGGGGCCTGACACCTCGAATAAGCTAAGAGGAGCAGAGGCCCAAGCCAAGAAGGAAGATGAAAAGAAAATCAGGGAGGATGAAGAGAAACGTAGAAAAGATGCAAAGACAGAACACAAGAAAAAGGAGGAACATGACAAGGCGGAAGCCGAGCGCCGGCAACAAAAGGAAGGAAAAGGACAAAGACGGGATGAAGAGGATGAAATAATAGAGGATATCGACATATCTCCCCTGGAGATCCCTCCGAGTGGCACGAGAAGTATCCTCTTTGGTGACGATTTTCCCGGAGAACAAGAAGAAGAGGTCTTCGACCTGACTAGATTGACATTTGACCAATTCTCCTTCAAAATACGGCAAGAGAAAAGAAAATCCTTGGCGCAAAGCCATCCCGCCATATCTACGGTCGCCACTGAAAAGGACATAGTCCTGGATACAAGGACTAACCCTGTAATGATAGCATCAGCAGGCACCACTTTTGCCGCGGCTACGGAGGAAAATGTCACTAGAATGAGCAGGGAGATTATTTCCCTACAAAACAGGCTAAAAGTAGCGGAACAGGAGAAATCAGTACTAGAGAGTGAAGTGCGACAGCTCCAAAGTAAGCCTTCCCAAGTCAATGAAGTCCCTCTGGCAGTCATGAAAGAATGTGATGTATTGGAAATGACCATGAGGCAAGTATATAGAGAAATGCTCACCCTAAAACAAACAGTGGCCCCATTGGCAGAGGCACGAGCGAAAACCAAAGAGAAGCATGAGCAGCTCAAGGAGGCCTCGGTAGCTTTGGACAAAATGATAAACTGGATAGTGCAGTACCATCAAGCTCCCGAAAATGTGCCTAGGAAGGATTGGAGTCACACACAAGACGCCAAAGTACAAATCCGGATGAAGATGCAGTCCAAAGACAAGCTGGCCAAAGATTTGGACAAAGTGATGTTTGCATATAATCACCTGATCAGTGGTATAGACTCCATGAACGCTCTTCATCACATTCCATAGTTGGGGGCACTGGATGAAACTAAATGCTGGGAGCAAGTAGATCAGGAAATTCAGTCTTTTCTGCAACCCATGAGACAAGCTACTGCCGCACCAGAATTTGAGGCATCACAAGAGAACCTAAATCGGTTGCTTGTCACTCCAGTACAAATCTATACCAAGCTTGCCTCCCTCTCAATCCAGATCTCCCAGAAGAAGGAAACTCTGATACCAAATGCCCTGGAATGTATTCACCGATTAAAAGAGGAAACCCCTCTAGTCTCCCCTATAGCAGCAGATTACCAGACCTGGCGAGATTTCCTCAAGGGGAAGAAAATTGACGCTCCAGACCTCTCAATCACTCGGCCACCTCCATAGCTAAGCTTTTTCAGTCGCAGGTCGCGACCGTCCCTAGGTCGCAGGTCGCGCATACGCCCAGGTCGCAGGTCGCACCGGCACCTGAGTCGCAGGTCACAATAACTCCGCAAGTCGCAGGTCGCATGTTCGGCCAAGGTCGCAGGGAAGCTGAACCGTCGGGAAGTCAAAGCGTCAGAAAGCCTAAAGGGTGTTTCTTGAATCTATAAATACCCCTGCGGGGCACAGAGTTATGGGCTCCTCTTTTGTGGACTGAAGAGCAATATTGCATTGTAATTGAAGAGTCATACTCTTGCTCATATGTAATACAAAAACTTGTTAAAACCCCTTTGTTGGATGATGTGTTTAGCTATGACAATACTGTGTGTATTCTGCGTATGGTTTCAGAATATCGTATGATTAATGAAGCTGTGTTTTTAATAGTATCATTCATGCTCCATAGCTATCTGTGATTGTGTTTGATGATGCTCGAAGTTTGCCATTCGTTCTCACCATGAATGTTAATGAACTATTTTATTAGCATTTCATTGCATCTTTCGGAAAGTTAAGGGATATTCTTGCCACAAAGAACTGTTTCTTTGGTTGGTCAGATTATCTTGCATGCATTACCCCATAGATGTGTTGCTAACGACATTTCCTGGGCGTATGCATTTTTGTTTATTACCTTGCTACGCACAGTGTTATTTATCAGTTTGGTACATCAGTCATGTATTCTGTATCATGTGAATAAAGTCTATGTTTGCAGATTCAAGCAGGTTCTTCAAGACCGAAGAGAAAGTCATTTAAGCGGTAGCCGGACCCACACCCCGAACGGGATCCCTATTCCAAACGGTTCAAAGTCTGATTGGGACTTTCTACCGGGGAGATCCCCTACTGTTGGCCGGAAATATTTTCCCTCACAACA